>NW_019060214.1:161339-191080 GCF_000696155.1 Zootermopsis nevadensis
GTAATCGTAATATATCGAATGAGTATCAGTTTACCTTGTTGGAGTACTTCAAATACTTGATAACGTCTTCTTTCACTTTTATGATGTTTTAGGCCAACTGTCAGTCAATATTCAAGAATGCTAAGTGCTCCTTCTGGAGCAGTGATAATACGACTGGCTTGATATTTTTTAATTTCTTTGTTGTGAAGCGTTATTTGTTTACTCGGCATTGTTGTGTTCCACAACAATGCCGAGTAAACAAATATCTGTTAGCATTGTTGATGACGTCATTTTTTGATGACAACGAGGAATCACAAATTTTTATTTCTATATAACACAACACAACAATTCAACCCCTCCAAAGAAATTTCGAACATAATCATAGGCAAATATAATCATGGACATTATCTTTTAAATTTTGAAACGAATTGTGCTGATATACAAGAAGAAAGTCACTCTTAGTGACGCTTCTGGTGTCGACTTGTAACATTTAACGCCACAAAGGAGTGGCGACCAACTCTTTAGTAGAGAGCATAAGCATATCCCAACCGTATATAACGCAAAACCGAACATTACAATAAAATAACTTGAACATTTTGTAAAACATTGGCCTGCTGCGTTTTCTGTTCAAGAGAATTATCATTTGACTACATTTATGAAATGTCAATTTACATAATATTTAATTGCACATCGGTGGCTGTTCACTAGAACTTCGATTTGTATTATTCCATACGTAAAAAGTTCTGTTCGCATTAATACACTATTTAATTAATTAATCTTGTCCGTCTAATCACAATTTAAAATTTAAAATTAAGATAGTTAAAATACCATGTGATGCTCCTTATCGAAACATTCGATTTACATTTGGAACATCACTTTCTCACTACATGTTTCGGTTCTTAGATGAACCATCTTCAGGTGTGTAAAAATTACAATTATATAAACTTAAAACTTAATCATAATTTTTTATATGCACCACTAATAACTGATAAACAACTACAAAAAAGTTGCATATAAGAAATTATGATTAAGTTTTAAGTTTATATAATTGTAATTTTTACACACCTGAAGATGGTTCATCTAAGAACCGAAACATGTAGTGAGAAAGTGATGTTCCAAATGTAAATCGAATGTTTCGATAAGGAGCATCACATGGTATTTTAACTATCTTAATTTTAAATTGTGATTAGACGGACAAGATTAATTATTTAAATATATATTTTCACAATATGACGCAACTCTATCATCTTATTAATACACTAGTCAAATTTCGTGCCAACTTTACGTAAGCCAAGGAATCAAGACACTTGTAAGGAAGCACAAAACTCAATTAATGCTTCCTGGCAGAAAACCACGTAACATCTGTTTGACACGCATTTGAAACTAAATGAATACTGAAAATGGGACAGTAAGGGCCGCATTCGACCGGCGGGGTCGAATCTGACTTGCCTACGTCACCAATTATTTTAAAGAACGGTATAACACGTCTTATAATTGCATAGCAAATGCAATTCTACATAGCGGTCCTTTTGTGTTGTAAGAAGAGTTCTGGTCGTTTACGGATCTTAACCCAGTGGCTTTGGAGCCGTCTGGTTCAAGGGGAGTGAACACGGCCATGTTATTAAAATTGTTAATTTTTGCAGTTTCAGAGACCCTATGACTTCACCTCTAAATTAAATATGAAAAATGCTAACATAGACTTAGGCCTGAATTTATTGCAGTTAAGAGGCAATGGGAGGGCAGGATTTTTACGTTTGCAACAACGTCCAAACCGGATCTGGGACCCACTCAATTTCCTAATCAATGGGTACCGGGTTCTTCCCTCAGGGGCGAAGCGACCGTGGCGTATAGCTGTCCACTCACCTCAATTTAGTACTGAGGATAAGCGTAGATCTATGCTTCCATTCCCCCATAAATATACGTAGTGCTTAGTTAAGTGCCAGAGACAACTTTAACTTACCAAAAAATAAATCCTATCAAATTTACGAAGGCGAGTGGCGCGCAGAGATAGGGCGAAATAGAAACTGCGATGCGCTTCAAAATCTTATATCGCACGTTCCAGAAGTTAGCTCTTGAATTTGACAATGTTTTGACTGACATACCGGGTCTGATCTCACGCTTGAAGTACCTGAATAACTGATAGCCAACTACCCGAAGCTGATTGGCTGACAAGGGCACGTGACAGCAGATGCGCAGGCGCGTTCAAATCCCAGTCGCCATGGTCTGTGTCAGTATAGCTCACAAATGAAGCCAACATAAAAATAAGCGAAATTCTCATTTAGAACGTAGCGTTGATTGTATTGTCACGCAAAGTGAAAATGTTTACTTACTATATGAGATCTGAGGTAGCGACAGCGAAGATGTTGATTGGTATTCTGGGTAATAACATCTTACGTACTTGCAGGCAGATACCAAAATTTCGTAGAAGACCAGCATCGATACATGTACTTACTTTTTTCAAAAAATATGGATGTTATTTGAAAATTACATAAGTGTCGGTTTAGTTCACCAGTCAAGACACATATTCCACCCCCCAGACATCTCTGAACAAGTGGAACTCCGCAGTGTAATTACAATTATTTGCGAAAATTGCATTGCACTGTTTCCAATGAAGTGTTCAGGACAGGAAACAAACTTGACACATTGAGCATTGAGACACGTGACTGACAACACGTGTAACTCCTGCTGTTCTATAGGATTATAGCTCGCTCTAGAAGGCCAGATTTTGTCGAGTTCGTAAAGTTCTGGGAGTCAGTGAAACAGCAGGTCCCTACGTTAAAAGACAAAGCTTTGTTTCGTACGTACACTGTAGTTAGACGAGCAAGAAACTTGCCCCTTGAAACTTTCCATATTCTTTTCGATGCTAATCTTCTGGGTAGTAACGCGGCGCCAATTTGTAGGTACCCACGTTTCAGAGAAACAGTCCTGAAGATGGAGACTGGCAAGACAGTCCAGTCCCTGGCATCTTTGAGGATGCATCGCACATTATTATTTGCTCTGCAAACATTCGCATCATGGCGTCAGAAACCACTCTCTAGCAGATTCGAAGGGATTAAATAATGCACGGCCAGACCAGAGAAGTAATTTTCATGTAAGGGGAAATATCACGAGGACCTCTTCTTTTAAATTAAGTGAAAAACGGAGTTGCTGAAAGAATGGGCATTTCTCGCGTTAGCATGCAGCCTACATTATGCTTGCTGTCACTCTCAGGTGAGATTGCTTTGTCAGAATAGGAGTCCACAATTAGACAGTATTGATTTTTCATGATACACCTTAAAATTCGCGCCATTATAACAAGAAGAAATTTGTATTTAGCTGGGAGAACTACATTTATACTATTTCTCCACTATCCAACCTTGAGTACGGTTTCAGATTCTGGATTTACCACCCTAAGATTGCACTCATCGTCTCATCCCCTTTCCGCCGACAAACTTTCAAAGCTGTCTGCGGCAAAATATAAAGTAATGATCCTAATGTTCGTCTGTGCATTAAAAAATTCTAACAGTGCTATGGTTTACTACTCCCCCAAATTCATCCACTGCCATCCCCTCACCACTGGCGAATTACAAACAGTCAGAGCAGCAAACTACAAACACATGATGTAGAATACTTTCTATATTAAAAAATGCTTACAAAGCTCTGGTCTACCCCAAAAATCAGTCAGAGCAGCAAACTACAAACACATGATGTAGAATACTTTCTATATTAAAAAATGCTTACAAAGCTCTGGTCTACCCCAAAAATCACTGACCACCTCATCCGTTCACCGCTGGCAAAGTACAAGTACATGAGTGAAATATTATTTATATAGGCATTTTGAGTATTCCTTCTACTGTACATTCAGATACCAATGTCCAGATCTTGAATGAGCGTGACATCATGTCCACGTGATTATCTTTAAAAATAATCTTCGCATGGTCAGTAATGATTAATAAATCACATCTGGGAAGTATAGGTCAATACTCTACATAGCTATGGCCAATATTACGATGTCAGAACTGCTATCAAATTGCTATAAATAAATGCCTTCTTTTGAGGTACTCTAGGGCATATGTAAAGCTCTAGGACAACGCAAGTCCAGATGGAACACGCCCAAAATGTGCGATACACGGACTATGTAGAAAATCATCGGCCTATCGTATCGTTTTCTTTGGCTAATTATTATGCGTTATTACGAGATTTGTTTCTGGCGCATTATGCGAGTTTGTATCATGATGGTTGTTTTCATTACTGGAAATATGTTATTTATAGAAATCGGTTTATTGAAGTTACACATCGCTGACACTGCCCATTAGACTCTTTGACTCAACAAAATACGATATCTCGAATGTATCCGGCTTCATGGTAAATACGGACATTGCGGGATGCGGTGAATGTTGTTTTTGGAATATGTTAGTACATAGAATCGTTCTGTAGATTAGTTAATAATATGAATGGCAGAATCGATTGGTAGAAGTTGTGAGTGTAATATAAAAATGGAACATTATCACGTATGCCAGTACATTACGTAAACTGTAAAAGTATGATTTTGGTTATGAAATAATGTGCCTGAGAAAGGCGCTAGGAAATTGTAAGATTGGTGTGCACAAGTGACCAAACTGCATTCCTTAAGCATAGGGTAAACCATAAAATGAGAATTTATTTCTTCCAGCGTTGCTTCCGTCCGAAAATTTTGGGGTCCTTATTTTTTGCTTTTACATGTTTCACACTGTTAAGTGAAATATTTAGATGGCGAAATACGTGGAATTCGCCTTCAATGTTGCATTCATCTCGCCACAATGCTGTCTTGCCCAGTGGAGAACGCTTCACATCACGAATCCCACCACAGGTTCCTAACCATACCACTTTTGTACCAGGACAATTTCTCAGAGGTATGTTCCCCCAAAATGAGAGTTACTGCCAGTTTAATTATGGGGCTCCAGAACATTTTAACTGGACGGATAATTACATTGCCTTTAGTCCAGAACTTGGTGAGATGGGGCCTTTTCGTGTTATCTACAATGTTATCAAAGTATCTGATAATATGGCAAGCAATGGTCCAGTTACAAAATTTGGTGTTACTTACTGTACACATGCCACACCAGAATTTCTATACCATATTGTTGAAGTAGTTCAGCGCTGGGATGGGCCAGTGAGTTTGGCTGTATATGCCCCATGCACAGATGCAGGGCTCAGCCTTAAAATTATGCATCACCTGTGTCGGTGCCTTCCTGAAATGTCTAGACTATCCATACATTTAATTTTCCCAATAACACACCCTCCAGTTTTCACATCAACTGCCTTCCCCAGTTGTTATGATTCAAATTCAAATGTTCATCAGTACCCAACTTTCACTGACTGTTCAGCACCAGAAGCTCTGCTTGACGGGAAACTCAAAACTTTCCGACAAAGGGAGGGTCTCACTTATCCTGTTAATGTGGCACGGAATGTCGCAAGGAAGGCAGCCGAGACCTCCCATATCCTGGTTTCTGACGTGGAACTTCTGCCAAGCCGAGACTTAGTTTCCGCTTTCCTTTCAATGCTGTCAAGATTCCAAAAGCAACATGCTGAAGGTGATGAAGATGATTTTGACCTTAATCGCCCATTATCAATCATGCATGAATTTCACATGAAGAAATATGTGTTTGTATTACCTGTATTTGAAGTGGATGATAGAGAATCAAATGTGCCCAGTACAAAAGAAGAACTCTTGGAGCTGTATACACAGAACAAGGCTGTATACTTCCATCGCTGGATCTGCCTTCATTGCCAGAGGTTTCCTGGAATACAGAGGTGGCTCCAACAGAAACCATCTACCGAAAGGCCAAAAGTCATTCAGGTTTTGTTTGTCCTCTTTCTGGCTGGTCAAAATGCTTTTGCTCAAATGTTTACTTGTTCACGGTGCTGTATCATATTATTTTGTAGCAAAGTCTCTTAATTCTGTAAAATAAACGTTTGTCTACAATGTGTAGAAATGAAGGAACCATTTTATCTTCTCACAGTTTTGCATGCCTGCAATTTTTAATGTCATGGAATGTTTGTGCAGCATGAAGGTCTGTGTGACACAGGAATGTTTTGTAATTGGAAGTTATTAAATAATTAATCTAATAAAGATAAACCACTTAAGAAGCATGTCAGCTCTAAAGACGAAACAGGCAAGAAGACGGCCATCTTCGTATTTTCCACAATTAAAGCCCCAAATCCTGCTTATAGAAGGTTGGTGGTTTTCAAGAAGAAAATAAAAAATGAATACAAGAAAATAGTGAAGAAAATAACATACTGCAGTAACACCCTAAATACAGATGTGTAGCATGAATCTCTTGTGATTATAAATCCATTTTTAGGTGTATAGTGTTCTCAGTTTTTTACTTAGAAGTAAAAAGTGGAGGCTTGACTGGAAAGGAAAAACATTTGGGTCCTTTAAGATTGTATTAGAAACAGGTTTCAGTGTTACTAGTTTTGAAAATGAAATATGATCAACAGAACAGAATCTACATTTCATAGGCAAAGGATGTCGAACATGTAATAGCACAAATACAATACTTCTTTCTAATACAAATATAAATTACATAGTTATGACAGTAATTTACAGATAGCTACAGTATTACCACAAAAATAATTACGCAGGAAAGTATAACCACTATTGCTTAAATGTATTTATAATAGCTGAGAATTTTTGGTTGAGGTAAATTCTTATATCATATGGCATATCAAGATTTGAAAGTTCAATTGGTGAGTGAGCCAATGTCCTCTTCCTATCTTTTCTTTCTTTCACCACTCGGTTCAAAATTTTGAAGCAGTCGTAACTACTTAATTTGCATACTATTTCCTTCCAACTCCTGACAATTTTTGTCAAAAGTCTTTGTATTAATTCTTGATAAAACATTTTTACATATCTAGCTTCAAACTGTTGTAGTTATAACTGCATTTACTTTAATACAGAATGAACCGTGTCATAATATTGTCAGTAAAGCCTACCAAAGAATCCAGAACATTAGGTAAACCCTGATCCAGTGCGGGTATTTCCCTGAGAATGGCACATTAAATAAATTAGCATAGATCAGACTTAAAGCTTTATGGATTAGATGGACCATGTGAACGTGTTTACATAAAATCTGCCTTTGTTATCAACGTTTGTAGAATATTTATATACACGTGCATGCATGCATGCATGAATACACACGTGCTAAACACAAATGAATATTAGCTCTTCTGCCTCCATCTCTCGTATCATGAAACCCTTTCTGTCCACATTACTTTGTAAGCTCAGAACTTTCTTCCTGAACTGTGGAAAAGCCCATGGAATTGTACATGACTTCTGGCTAAAAACATTACCAGCATGCATTCATAATAAATGTTTCCACTTCATTCCATGCCATTCTGATAACATGAGTGCAGTCTTTGATGTTGTATGCTTTCCAAAACTGTTTTAATTTGTCAAAACATCGTCTGTAGTTTTAATTGCATACCTGTAGACATTTTGAGGCAGTAATATATTCAGACTTACTGCATTTGAAAAATAATTGTTTGCATTAGTTCTTGCATGCATAAGGAAGTTAAGAGAAGGCTAAATGTGTTTGAGAATGGTGCTGAGGAGAATATTAGGATCTAAGACAGATGAAGTCGTGGGAGGCTGGAGAAAACTGTGTGATTATGAGCTTCATAGTTATAGTTTATCAAATGTTAGGGTGATTATTGAAGGAGGATGAGATGGACAGGACATGTAATGTACATGCTGGAGATAAGAAATGCATACAAAAGTTTGGTTGGAAAGCCTGAAGGAAGAGACCATTTGGAAAACCTAGACAGAGATGGGAGTATTAAAATGGACCTTTGAAATAGAGTTTTGGGGGTGGAATTTCTTAACTAACTGAGCATACTACTCTGCTTCATGGAATTTGTGTTTAGGTGTACACACAAATCCAATAACTAACTGAGCATACTGCTCTGCTCCATGGAGTTTGTGTTTAGGTGTACACACAAATCCATGTTGGACAAATACACAATGGACAAGGGTTTATTTAATTCCTTTTAATTAGAGTAAGAGATGTAAGTGGGAGAAAATGTCCTATTCTTTTTGTTGGGGAAGAAACCATAGTTTTTTTTGGAGGGAATATACTAAACTTTGTAATTATAATTATTTTCACATTAGCAAATTTGTAGGACTGCTTGTACAATTTCCAGGTCAGTTCTGGGAAGGTACATATCTGCATTAATTTCTTGTATGATACCTCACTATTAAGGTAAGAATTAACTTATGTCACTGTATGATTCTGAGGGCACACTTGAAATATATTCCAATGTAACTGACTGACTCATTAATTGGAACAGTAATCCTTGAGAAGGTCATAGTATGCTCAACTATTCATGAAATTACCCATCATTTATGTAATCAAAGTGTTCGATACTGTGTTCAAAAGACCCCACCACTGGCCCCTATCCTGACCTGTTGAATCCAGTCTGCATCCTCCAATCCTATTTCCCTAAGTTTGAAGGTTATCCTCCCATTTATTCCCAATTCTTTAAAGTGGCTCCTACTCTTCAGGCTTTCCAACCAAATTTTTACATATTTCTCATCACGCCCCACATATCTGATCCTTCTGAATTTGATCATCCGAGTAATACCTGGTGAAGCACACGCACTCTACAACAAAAACCAGGTGCTTGAAGTTTTCTAAGTCCCAAACCAGAAATGTTTTAAGTGTACAGCTGGCATCATAATTCATTTTGTTGTGTCGTGTTGGTATGTGGCTTTTTTCTGCCTTCCATTAACTATGATGATTTATGCCAGCTGTCTATTAAACAAGGGTACCAATCTCTGCCCAATTTTATAAAAAAATAGGATTAATGTTAATGAATGCTACGTATTGCTCTGTTGGCTGTGTTCTCTCGTAGGCAAATACATCAAAAATGGGAAGTACGTCAGACAGACCTATAGGAACTTTAATAAAGGTTTCAAACTCATTTTACTTAGCTGAACTAGTTTCACAGGTAGCATAGCATACTGACTTCAATGAGAATGTTGTGTAATAATGAATCAAGACTACTTTAAATTTACAAATAGCTTCTATATTACCTCATTTGACTTCCATTTTTTTTAAGCATCTGACAAATGCAAATTATCTGATCAGAAACAGTTTTGCTGCATTGAAATCCACACTGATAATATCCAGTAATTTGGTTTGCATATGGAGTTTACCTTGACAATTTTGTATGGAGTTAGTATTAGTGACATTCCTTGATAATTACCTCATTTCATTTTTTCACTTTTCTGATGAATAGATACATTAGATTCTTTCCATTGCACATGTCCCTGATATTTTTATTCTTACTGTTTTTAAAGCCCATTAATTTGGTCTTTCAGATATTCTATTTTTCTAGTCATGAAAGTTCTACTAGTTTCATGTCTTGCATTGTCCATATTATTGCCATTAATTTGATTTTTGCATTCACTGCATTTTAACCTACTTCCTTCTGTCTAATAATTTTGAACATTCTTTGTCAAACCATGGTTTATGATGCTTCTGTTCACGATGACCTGGACTCATATTTGCTAAAATTTTGATAGTCTAATATTTTCGTAAGCCCTATCGATGTCCACGTTATTGTTCAAGTTTTCCGGATCTATGAACGTGTTTGAGCTGACAGTCCCTGAACTAATGCGCCATATAGATTTTTGGGATAAAATCACTGCATAATATTACATTTACTGGATGAAGTAGCGTATCCTCCCCCCCTCACAGTGGTGCCAGTATGCTGAATTTAGATATGTTCTACAGACAGAAACAACACTCTTTTGGGTCCTTGCTGTAAGCTCTTTGAAAATCATCAAACTTTGGAGAGGGTGACAAAAAGCTGTACTTAGCTGAGGAATGGATCTTATCCCCATCACTGAACTTCCATTTTGTAAATGTCCTGACATTGGACTGGAAAATTTAAATGCAGCTTATAAAAGTTTGTGCTGAATTACATGTTCAGTAGGTTTGTTACAGGAGAGAATCCAATAATGTTTTGGGTCAGAGTAATGGAAATATCTATTATGACTTACTGTAATTACTGTCTGAGGCATCTGATGTATTCGCAAGGTTTCCAGATTCCACAGTTGTCTTCGGCTTCATAGTTTTCTTGGACTGTAGTTTTCCTCATCCCAGCATGGTTTCTAAAACCAGTAATTTGTTCATTGTTAGAAGTTTTGGATAACAGCAACCCCTTGATTGGAACTTATTATCTAAGAGTTTTTGAATCTTAAGGGATGAAATTGGCTAAGTGTTTATACTCCGGTGGAGTCCACATATTTTCCAAATGAAATGTTTGGAAGTTGTCACACTGGTGTATGTGAATTGTGATCTTCTGAATTAACATTATTTAATTGTATTACATGGTTACCAACATTTTGTAGAAACATATTGCTTCCATCTGTGGGGTGGGAGTAGATATGGAAACATTGGCAACCACCCGCAATACAGCACAACATCAAAACTCGGAAGATCACAAACAAAGAAACATTTTTTGCAGTTCTATCTCAGTGGCCTTGATGTTCATTTATTTTGAGACAAATCTAAAGATGATCAAATTACATGAAATAAATAATTGTATTTCTTTGTACCTTGTTAAATATTCACCTTATTGAAAAATTCTGTAGATCTTAAACAAGTTTATGTTTTGTGCTGTACCAGTCACTTTATATGATTATTATCAAAATTGACATCTGTCAATAAAGATGCCTGTGAAAGAGGCTTTCAGAAAATGTGGGTATCCTACAGAATAGAAGCAGAGAACAAGATGTGTAAATAGTGAAACAGTAATGCAGTTCCAGCTTTTAAAGAGAGAAACATTGGAATCTGTTCATAAAGACAATGATACCAACAATAACTTTAACTCATTTTCGTATATGTTTCTAAATATATTTGAAGCTAGTTTTCCAATTAAATATAAAAGTATAGGCAAAATAAAGAATGACTGGATTACACAGGGAATAAAAATATCTTGCAAATGTGAAAAGAGTGTATATATCTACAGTAAGAACAGTAATGATAAGAGCATTTTGTATTAAGTATTGTAAAATCCTGAATAATGTTATAAAAGAGATTAAAAATCAGTATTACAGTAGACTTATAGGAAAATCAAACAATAAGATAAGAACATGGAATATAATAAAAAGGGAGACAGGAAAAATACATTTAACTGAACAAATGCTGTCTGTTCTTACAAGCAATGAAAAAGTAAAGGATCGAAGAGCAGGTCAATTTTTTTTCTAACAATTAATAAAAGCTTAAATTTACATCAAGTTGGGAGAGAAGATGCTATTTCATTTTTAAAAATGCATTTTCTTGTAAAATTTCATGTTATCAAAATTATTCCAAGCATTGAAACAGATAAATATACTACATTCCCTCAAATAAAAAAATTATAGTGCATTCTTTACCCATATCTTTTACGCGTGTCTTGGCATTGCACATTTTAATAAAATGTCTAATGATTGCTTAATATGTGATATATTTAACGAGGTTTATCAACTACAGTAAGAAGGAAGAAGAGAAACATATGAACATGAGCTCTGTAATCTGTATTCTTAGCACTTAATAGCAAGGAGATTGAGATGAGTGAGGCAAGAAATACATTAATTTAATGTAATTTTGTTCCCAGCCCTTGCTGGTGGTGCGACGTGAGTTCCCATATCATCGCTGGGAACCTGTTTACATTGGAACCAATGAAGAACCTCTCTACAGTGAACAATTGACATGGGAAGGGCAACAGGATAAGATGACTCAGGTGATTACAGATTGAACTGGAATCCATTTGTGAAATTAACAAATGCATATTCTCTACCACTTCAGCTTCTCGAAGTTGGTTATATTACACTAAAACTCATAGTAAATCTGCATGTACAGGATGGAACGAAATTCACGCACAAGATCTCCATACTGAGCTTCCTTGTTAAGAAATAAGTTGAAAATGTTATACAACGTATGTTCTGAGATTAACTTCAAAGGGTTCTTTCCCGTGGAGACACCTGAAGGAGCATGTTTACGCAGCACCTCCGAGGAATATTGAAGATCAAATGGAAATACTTCAAGTAGCTCTGACAATGGTTGATGCTAACATGTTAAGACGTGTTGCGGAGAATGCCATTTGGCGCATTGCCGTCTGATTTGAAGTGGACAGAGGTTGCTTGGAACACCATTGTAATTATGACGCACTTATTGTCTGATCGTTTGATAGCTGGCGCCATTTGACGCTGTTGTGTATCATGGAAACTAAGAATGATGGAAGAATGTTCCCAAGAATTAAATTGTTTGTTTTGATGAGGAGATTACAGGAACAATGGCCACAACCACAAAAAAAACTGTCCTGGTGTTCGAGTCCTGTGAATGTTTTCTGTAGCTTAGAAACTAATAAGGGAATGGTTCAGTTTGTCAGGTTGAAACCTTGCCTGAAATTTTGCTTGTATACACAGAAATTTTTGTAAACAAAATTTCAGTAGCACACATAGAAAGAAAGAATTGTAGGAAATTTTGTGATGATTTTAATATGTGATTTTTGTTTCAACAGATGAATGAGATGTGCCTTCAAGGTTACCGGTTTGTGATTTTGGATGGAGCATTTCTTGTTCACGTTCCTGGGATCAAGCGTCGATCAGAAATTACAGTGGATCGAACTGCCTGGCGCCGTCCTTATGAACATCATAACACTAAAATATATCATTCAATTACTATGAAAATGATGCGCAAGTATAGAACAAATACACGCTGCAAATTATAGCGTAGCGGGTTTTATTGTGTACTTTGGTTTATGTTGGTAATTAGTTTTATTGACTCTTTCCTTCATTTTATCTTATTAATAACATCGTTCATTAACTTATGGTATTCTTTTTTACTTATTACTCATGCCGAAACTACTGCTGCTGCTACTGCTTATTCTTTATCCTATTTTCCTCCTTCTCAGGAGACTCAGAATTACTTTCGCATTCATTGAGTTGTTATTCTCCCCTGAGGTTTTTAATTATGAACTTTTTTGGCAAGTCTTGCATCTTCCATCCGTACTTTTTACATATTCCGTCCACTGTACTGAGTGTTTTCCATTATCTTTTACTGTGGTTCTTACTTTCAGTTGTTGGGTTCTTTAACCTTTATTGTAGGTTATAGTATATTTAATTGCCCTCACCACTAGATTTGGAGCCAATGAGCCGGGATAGCTCAGTCAGTATAGTGACTAGCTACGGGCTGGACGACCGGGGTTCGATCCCCGACAGGGGCAGAGGATTCTTCCTCTAGCCTCTGCGTCCAGGCCGGCGCTGGGGCCCACCCAGCCTCCTCTACACTGGGTACCGGGGTCCTTTCCCGGGGGTAAAGCCGGCCGGGGCGTGATGCTGACCACTCACCCCCATCTAGTGCCGAGGTCAAGGAAGAGAGGAGCTATACCTCCACTCACCCCAAACGCCTACATGGCGTATAGTGGGACAAACTTTACTTTACTAGACCGATGAGCCGGGATAGCTCAGTCAGTATAGTGACCAGCTAAGGGCTGGACGGCCGGGGTTCGATCCCCGACGGGGGCAGAGGATTTTTCCTCTAGCCTCTGCGTCCAGACTGGCTCTGGGGCCCACCCAGCCTCCTCTACAATGGGTACCGGGGTCCTTTCCCGGGGGTAAAGCCGGCCGGGGCGTGATGCTGACCACTCACCCCCATCTAGTGCCGAGGTCAAGGAAGAGAGGAGCTATACCTCCACTCACCCCAAACGCCTACATGGCGTGTAGTGGGACAAACTTTACTTTACTTTACTTTTACTAGATTTGGAGCCAGATTTGGGGATTTAACTAGTAACGGTATTAATATTGACAAAATGTGTATCTATGAAACTGTTACTCCTACGTTAGTGTAGTAAAAGTTTCTTGAAAGAAAATATATTTCCCAGTTCTTTAGTTTTATATATTAATACTATAAAATAGATTTTTTTCTAAAACAAGTTATAGATTGCTAAATTAAGTACAGAATATATAAATACAAATGTTCTGCACTTGCATGAGTAAGTGTTCTTTCCACAGTGCAACAGAAGGTTCATTTAGACTGTACTTTTGTATGGAAAATATGAAAAAACACAGGTCTATGTGCAAGTGCACTGAAAATTTGTAATTTTTCTTTTTATCTTGATTGATAAGGGAATGGTGTGGTTGGTCACATCGAGACCTCATCTGAAAGATTGCATGTTTACAGAGCTCGTCTAGTATTGATAGACAAAATTTCAGCTGCTCACGTGCTGTGGAAGGGTGTGAAAAGATTCTTTGAAATTGGAAAGTACAGTTAAGATGTGTGCCATCACACCTGGTGTGTGCACGTGCGCATGTACACATGTTTAGAGAGAGAGTACATATATACATAGGAACCGTACATAATTTTATATTTGAAGGGCTCACAGAATGTTTAGAAACAAATTATGTACAAAATTATGTTGTGTAATTATCACAGAAGCATATATTCATTTTACACCAAAAACATAAAATTAAAATGTTTATTTGCACGTTTCTCTAATTTACAACCTTGTCTTTTTGCGCACGTAGGGAACTATGCTGGTGTTAAAAACACTTGAGATAGCAGATCGATGTAAGGGATAAGCAGACGTGACAAGCTCATAAACTAGAAGGATGTGCCAAATATACCGTTGATTCGACGTTCACGATACAAATTGAATATATGCTCGAAACATACCATTAATGCTCAAATTTCTGTGACAATCATGGTGTATAATTTTATACATAATATTTCATGTACATTCTGTGAGCTCTGCTTTGATTCCTAACATAAAATGTCTGGTTTCTATTTATGTACTTATTCAGTATAAGAAGTGTAAAATGTCTGGTTTATATTTATGTACTTATTCAGTATAAGAAGATACGTGCTTGACGTTTCTCAAGTCTTTCGTATCAGATCCTGGCACATAAACTCTGCACTGGTAAATACCACGCCTTTGATGGGCATTCTGCCATCTTGTGCATGTCACTGGCACAAATTTGATCTTTAATTTCCAAATATAAGTAATTTTCTTGCACCCTAACACAACGTACTGGCAGCTGAAGTTTTCTGTACAGTCAATTCTAGATGGGCTCTGTATATTAAAGCTAAGGTTTTGACTTAACCGACCAGTCCGTTCCCTTGTGTGCGTTACGCGTTATCGTACAGCTGGCATTTGCCCGTTGCGTCAAGTTTTAAATTACTGCCGTCAAGTTACCTCACACTCAGCATTTACGTCACCCCATTCGAAATTTAGTGTCTTGTCGTCAGAGTCCCCCAGTATTCCGTCACAGATCTTTCTGACAGTTCCACAAAAGTTGATAGCTCTTGTATGCTTATAATTAAATAAATATGGAAAAAATCAAAATTTGTCTGTGTGAAGTTTATGTCCACGCCCTTCCCCTCTCCTGTTGAGTAGTTGTCATCTGTGTTACATTTTTCTGTCCTTTCTAAACTAACCAGTTTGTAAATCTTCATATTAAAGTGTTTATCTTTCTTGGGGATATTTGCTTGAAAGTTACTTTCTCTTCGAACGGCAAAGTGATTTTGCCACCGTTACTCGTTCAGGTCCCTCACAGGGGCGTAGAATCTTTCCTCTAGCCTCTGCATCCAGACCGGCTCTGGGGCCCACCCAACCTCCTATCCAATTGGTACCGAGGTCCTTTCCCCGAGGATAAAGCGGGGCTGGGGCGTGACGCTGACCGCTCACCCCCATCTAGTGTCCACTGATAACTCAAATGAATGGACGAATACCACCAGAATTATGTGGATAATGTGGTCTTCACCTTACTTTATCTAGGCTTCGCGTCGCACTGTCATCACCCACTTCATCAAGATCGGTTTCACTGTCGGATGACATTTCTTTATCAGATTCAGTGTCCGGAATTAGCGCCTGTTCAGTTTCTGTTGTTCCTTAAACTTTGATTTATTATTACGAGGAGAAAATTATTCTGTTGAGGGAAATAACATTTTCTACTAGTCACTACTGGAATATACAGGGTGAGTCAGAAGTATGTTTAAAAACTTTCTGTACGTGTTCCAGGATCAAAAATGAAACATCTGCGGCTCGATGTTCATAGAAACATTTTTTCTTATTTTTGATCCTGGAACGCGCACACGAAGTTTGTAAACATACTTCTGACTCACCCTGTATAATAGAATATATGTCAGCTTCTGCATTTAGAATTTGTAATAACGCTCTCGTACTGAAAATACCCTCTACCTCATACCCTCGGAGCTGTCAAACTACAAACACGGGATGTGGCAGTCTACGGATATGATGTAAGTAATTTTCTTTATTCATAACTTCTACCAGTTCTCTGGTATTTCCTCAGACACACCCAGTGCCTCAGCCCCTCACTACCAGCAAACTACAGATATGAGTAGAATATTATTTATTCTGCGTGACTGGAAACAGACAGTCTTTATGTGAAAGTAATATTCTTAGAACTGCACAGGCTTAGGTTAGGTTTGATGTCTTTGGGAGACACCCATTTAAAATTTGTCTCGAGTTTTCCGTCTATAGGGTGATTCAAAATGTTAGGGCCAAACTTAAGGAGCATATAGAGGGACTCAAGAGAGAACAACTTTCGAATAGGAATCCACGTCCTCCGAAGTTATCCTGAGTCAGTCGAGGCCATTGAAGGTAGGAAAGTCTGATAACATATCGCTGAAATATACTTTGCTATTCTCCTACCAGCTTAATTTTGTTTTTTAATGTACAAGGATTACATTAGCAATCTTAGAAACCAAATTATTACATTCTAATGAAGCAAACAAATAATGTTTTAAATATGCACGTAAATATACTAGTAGCAATAGCAAAGCATCATCTATGAAGGTAAGTCATTAAATGTTTTAGTTACTGCAGAGTCGTGTGAGCAAGAATGGATTAAGTGACACTGTGTGTCTTCCAAATGGTCTCTTCCCTTGAAGATTTCAGGATTAAAATTTTGTCTGCATTTCTCTTGTGCGTGCTACATTTCCGCCAGATTATATTCTTGGTGAAGAGTTCAAATTACACATCGCTGACTCGGTAATTGAACAAATTTGATCGTATATGCTACTCTGCATGGCTTGTGTGAGTGTCTGGTTAATCTTAGGGGATACATTACTAGTCCCCCTTTGCAAATAATGATGGCAGTTGTGAGTGTCTGGGGAGCTAATCATGCCGCGTCTGTTTAATGCGAAGTACACGCACCAAGGAGATTCTACATCCGGCAAACTTTATCGTATAAACACTGGCGGGCCTTGAAGGGATCTGAACAGGTGTTAATAAATCACTTGCTGTTATGAAACCCCGACTGTCAGTTGTAGACGGCACAACACTTGTTGCTGGAAATTGTCCTGAAGGATTTAAATTAATACACTATCGAGTTTCCGCTTATCAATTTTAATATTACCATCCCGTCAGCATGTCTGTCTATCTGGTATTGGGAAATTCTGTGAGAGGTGGTAAGACTGTAACTTTGAAGTTCAGGCAAACTGCCTATTTAACATATTCGCAGATAACATCCTTCTTTGGAATAGATCAAATATTCTTTTTAGTAATTTCCTTGACACTTTAAACTGCTGACATATTATATGAATTTCCTTTCTTTTTTGAAGACCCAAATTAATATTTTCCTCCCATCTCCTTAGTTTTCCAATTACAGAGTTTGATAAAATTCTACATGCATTCCTGTGGCTCCCCACGCTAACCACACGTGAAGCCCATCGCTTGACTTCAGCGCCCTAAAACACCGTGTCCAACATGGAAACCAATGTTTTCGTTATACATTATCATAATTCACTCATTCAGAGTGAAAGGCCATAGCAGCTAACGTCGCCGGAATGGAAACAAGTCTCCACACACCAAAGTATGCGAAAGTTTCAGATAAGTTCTGTTTTTGTAATAGAAACGAAACACATTATACAGTGTACGCTTAATTATTTTATAAACTCTCACTATATTCTTAAGTTCCGGTTACTCTTGGCCGCTGATGTGACTGCTAATTTGAAGTACTTAGTTTGAGTGACGTCAGCCCTAATTATGGTCATCACGTGAAAGTTTTAAAATGCTTTTTCGTCATCTTCCCTTTCATGTAGCGCCATGATGACGTCAAGTGGTGACGACTTTATTCTGTTCCTGGCTGACGAGTGAGTACAACCACGAAATTTATCCTGAAAAACATGTATTGAGGACTGCTTAATCTGTACGTTTAACCTGAAATCGTAGCGAAAAACAGAAGAATGAGACGTGTCCCGCGTAAGGGGAAACGAAAAATACTTTTAAAAATTTTGGTTCGGATATCTGTTACACAGGCTTATATGTGAGGATAATATTGAAGTGGATCTTACAGATAGAGATTGTGAATGTGTGGAGTGGTTTAAACAGTGCCAAGACAAAGATCAAAGGTGGGCTCTTCTGAACAGGCAATAAATATTTGTTGTTCAGTGAACCAGTTCTCTCTCTTTTGAGACAAATTACTGACTGGACGAATAGGTTCTTTTCAGTGACGAGACATGCATTATGGAGTTGGTTAAACATTTTTAAACGATGTATAAAGTTACACGGTAGAAACGTGGAACTTCCATTTTAATGGTCTGCTACATGGCGTATGTTGAGGGCATGGAGATACGAGTACAATTTTAAGATTGAGGTTGTAGAATGTGTTGTGTGGATGCGAGTGGTTCAAGATCATGTCTAGTAACGGGCTCTCTGTATTGTCAGTTATCTGGTGATAAAGGCAGAAAGGACCTCTGAAACGTCGGTAAACTTCTACCAGACTACACAGCGCAACAACCCAGAATACAGCCATCTTGAGACTCACCGCCATGAAAACTTCAAATCCTACTATAATCACAGCCTTTCATTTGAGAGTTAATGGAACTATATACAGCCTGTATTCAGAACTACTAAAATATATGGATTAGTTACGATGTTGCTCAGCTGTTAAACAGATTCCACCTTTTCGTGTAGACATAACTCAAGGGTTCATCGCCATGTTCATGAACTCCGCTATAGCCTGTCTTAGCATCTTCATTCCAGTCCGAACCCAAACAATTGTTTTACTAAGATATATTTTAATACCTTCCTATGCACATCGAGATACCCTAAATTAGAACTTCCTTTGAGATTTTCTAACCAAATTCGTATTAACATTTATCACTGCCTCCATATATGCTTCATGTCCCACTTCACTCATCCTGCTTCATTTAACCACTTCTAACATCAATTGAAGAGTACAAATTATGAAGTTCCACACTGAGTAATTTTCTCAGTTCACTTGTTATTCTCTGTTATTAAAACAATACCAGCGCAGAAAACATATTTCGCATGCACTTTAAAGTTTCGTGATTCACCTCTAGAACAGTTCATTGTCTGTCGTCACATCAAACATCGTGTATACTAACCTCGGACCAGCACTGCGGTGTAAATGTCTACAGAAAGAAGCATACATTGTGTACTTACAGTTCGGAGACAAACCGTGTAGCAGCGGTGCAGCTCGCCTGAGCACTGATCAGTGTGTGAAGATGGAAGACTCATAACAGGCCTCGCCGGAAATACGTCAAATTACAGTTGTGCTATCACCAGGATCAACGTCCTTGATTTGTGCTTTAGCACTCACACCAAGAATTCGGAAGCGTTCCTACAGGGTGAATAATAACTCAGAGTAACAGGTTGATATAACATCGCTAAATTACCACCAAGTAACCTGTTCAGTGAAGTTCACACTCTCACAGTTCGTGTTCTTTCGTCCATTTCCGTTCTTTGTTTTCGTATCAGTGGAATTAAAATGTGACCGAACAGTACATAATCAACCAACCATCTACAATAGCATTTATAGACAGGCGTTTAGAAATTGTTGTTTACTCTCCACAGAATTCTATTCAAAACATTGTTAATTCGTCGTTCATTGTTGTCTTCCTTAGATATAAGTTACATTTACGAGGCAAATTCCGGCAACAGTGCATAGATGAAATGCTACGAAACCGTGGTTTATCGCTTACTTTTTCCTCTGCAACTGCCAGCACGAGTCGATGAATTATCGAGGCCAGAATCCAATGTCCGCCATCACGCTAATAATGATAATGAAACAAATAAGGAACTGACGAAACAAAACAGGGCTGTACAATGCTGACGAAAGAATAAGGATAAAACGTTTAAGTGGACCAACAGCCCGCAAAGATATGAAATATTATACTGAAAATTGCTGATGTTTGACAACTTAAATATTTTTAATTTTTTACAGGAAAAGGAACAAGTCTTCTGCAAAACATTTACAGCGCGCACTAGACCATCTGCATATAGGTCACCAAAGAATTGATGACGTTTATGACAATCAACTCAAATTTAATAACTTAGAGCACAATAAAAGATATAGGATTTGAGGCGAGTACAATCAATAACACAGGCGACTTCCGAGGTATCCAGTCACATCAGAACCCTGATGATAGAGACAGAATTAGTTCCCAAAACGTCGGTTTACTACGATAACCAGTTAACGCGGCTGATCGCCCGAGAAGATCTTATTCACAATAAAAGAGATTATAAAAGCCGAGTAATTTCAAACGATTAATCGATGTGACCTTCCAGCTGACTAATTAGAAACTACTTTTTATACATCATTACCAATCTGATTCGTCTATTAACAGAAGCCTATTATGCATTTACTAATAGATTATGACTCTCCTCTGACTGATAGTCTAGAATTAGCTACTGTTTCGAAGGGAATATTATTGGTAATTCAATACGATTTTATAATAGCCATCTATGAAGTAACGCTAGATGAATTTTTGAAACAAAATTAAGAAGCAGCTCATATGCACTGCTACCTCAGAGCCTTAATAATATTGAGAATTTAAGAGTTTCTTCCTCCTTAAAGGCGATTATTATTTCTAGATACACTAGGAGAACTTATACCTAGACTTAACACCTCAAAAGAAAATATTCATTCTTTAGCTGCCACCAGAAGGTCATTTAGTTCACATTTTATGAACGTAATTGAGGGGTACACAATTTTGATTCTACAATATTTTGGGAGCAGAAAGGAGCCGGTTTTGAAGAGTAGGCTACAAGTGACAAAATGGCGGACATTTAAAACAGTTACCTAGTTAATTCTCTTCTTCTGCGTTTGCAAAATCTGACATTTTTTTCGTGTGTTTTAAACAAAATTCTTGAACGTAGTTTTTTTTACGCAATTAAAATGAAATAATTTCGAACGTAACCCAGGGTTTCCATTTCTGTGGACGGCGTAAAACCACGTGACAGAACGCAAAGACACAGAAACGGAATAAATATTTCGACATAATGAATTCTGTAAAGAAAATATACAAAGTACGTTTCTAAGAAACTATTTGAAACCAAATCATTAATTTACCTTCATGTTTGTGTAGCACTGAAGAAATATAATTTTTTTACGAAATTCAACTCATACAAGTTTAGTTGTACCTTTCCTGAACAACGTATACGAAACATAGTCCAATTTTGCGATCGCATCTTCGAATGTGCAATGCTGAAAAACTATGACTCAGAAGACATCAAAGGAAAACTTCGTTTGGAGTTACTATACAAACAACATGTCTACCACTTTTGAACAGACGTATAAAGTGGCTAATTTAGTTTGCATCCCGTCGAACGAAGTTTCTCAGCCCACCAAAGATCAGCCAGGAAAAAGATTGAGTCATCTCTCTCTGTTTTAAATGAAGAAAGACTTAGTTACAGACTTCAAGAAGACAAATATCCATTACCAGGTCACAGAAAGTTCACGGTAGTGGACAGGAGAGCAGTTCCATTTCAAGTAATCAATAAATATCAGGTAAAACTTTCGAAATGAATTCTCCTGTGGCTGGATAATGATGTACGTTTATGGTGTTTGCACGTGTTAAAAATAATTTGAGATTAAATTACTTCATAACACAACAGCAGAATAACAATAACCAAAAAAATACCTGAGCATCATAGAAAAAACACTTGCGAAAATTTAATAATATCGCATTTACACATGACCAAATTTGCAGACAAAGATTTGCCACTGGATTACTTGCACGAACCAACGTTTATACACGACGTGATAGATTCTAGAAATTAATAAAGGTCGTGTCAGATATCATCGTCGATAGATATTAATGGATGCTGATTAAGAGCAGGTCTATACATCATCAGGTTTTCACAGCGGTGAAAATGTGAACTATAGTGCTCTGTGTCATGACGACGTCAGACTCGTGGCTTCGAGAGATTTAAAATTCTCACAGTGGCGATTATGAATATGTTATGTGTTTTTGTAGCGTATAATCTGGTAGAAATTTATAAAACATTTTAGATATGTTTACTGCCTCAGTCATTAGGGTTCTGATGATGGAGACAGCCAAAACCTCTGAAACGTCAACAAACATCTACCATCCGTGGCATCCCAACAATTACTCCATTCACACATAGAAGAAGGCAATGGCAAACCACTTCTGGATCATCTGCCAAGAGCGTATATGAACATGTCCCAGTCCGAGAAAAGGATGGAAGGATCCTGTTCATATGGACCTGTCGTCAGACAGAACACTAAATAAATAAATGATGGCCACGGTGGTCTAGCGGTTAGAACGCTGGATTCGGGTTCGATTCCCGGCGGTGCCAGAATTTATAACTTGTGTTGGGCAAGGCCGTGGTCTAGGCAACACGGAGTTTTCCTCCGGGGGCTTCCCCGGTTTCTCCGTGGCATCCCATTCACACACAGAAGAAGGCAATGGCAAACCACTTCTGGATCATCTGCCAAGAACGTATATGAACAGGTCCCAGTCCGAGAAAAGGATCGAAGGATCCTGTTCATATGGACCTGGCGTCAGACAGAACACTAAATAAATAAAAAATAAAACGTTGTATTTATGTGAGTCCGCAAGTAGACCTCATCCCAAGCGAACATCCTGTTTAATTTGCGTTTTAATATTACAAGGCGCAAGAACCGAGGAGACGCTAACTAAATCATCTTCAAACACGCAATTGGTTAGTTACCTTATTCCCACTGTCGTTGCAACAGGAAGTTGTGACGCATTCCGTGTATTGAAATAATTGTAACCATGGTGACACGTACAACGTAACTCAAATTTATCGTTTTTATGATGTCCTAAGGTACATGACATTTTATAAAAAAAAGACAACTTCCTTATTCACAGCGACCTTTTATATACCGAGCTCCTCATTAGGAAAGTATTCTTTGTTTTCCGTTCTGTTTTGTAGTAACATTCAAATTAGCCATCATTTGAAGAAGTTGCAAAGGAGATATGAATGTCAGGTGGGTGTAGAACCAAAATTTCAAAGCGATAATTATAGCGAGGATATTTTAGTTAAAAACCAGTGACAGATTTGCAGTAGTATTGAACGCATATATATGTTACACGTATTGATGAAAATGTTTTCCAACGACTCTGTAACATTCCGTACACGTTCTAAACTGATTCTGTCTCACTCTCTCTAGTTGTATAGCTTTACGATGAATGATTTACTGAGTCATTTCGCATGCGAGATTGGAATTTTTTTAAGACTTAAATTTAAATTATCCCCATTCACTGAAGATGTCTGTCACAGAGCTGAATTC
The DNA here is from genome assembly GCF_000696155.1 of Zootermopsis nevadensis. The sequence goes on from NW_019060214.1 coordinate 184,876, forward strand.
TGTCTACTGAACCACGTGACTGTAGCGAGTGGACTAATGTGGTTTTGTATAATAATTTTGTAACTTTTCTCGATGTCCCTTTTTATACTCCAATTTCTTATGCAAGACGCTTTCTAGGCGAGTGTTTAAATCGAGTTCCGATTTTATCCAAAATTTCTTCAGTTATTATTAATCGTTGAAACCTTTGTTTCTTATCTTAACACGCCAGTTGCTATTACCATTTTATGAAGATCTTGAATATCGTTCCTGTTAGGAAATCTAACGTCGTGGAGATTTTTTTTCTTAATTTTATCTGATCTTTAGTTGCGGAGTTTATACTTCACATAAGAGTTTTACAAAAACATAAAACATTTTGGTGTGATCTTCTTGTACACGAAGGTACCTCGAGCAGCAATGTGCCACGTCCTTGCTGACTCACAGCGACTCCTGGCAACCGACGGACTGACCACACATCGCGGGAAAATCCTGATTCACTGTAGCCACCAAAAATCCTCTCTGTATACATTTTCAGAGCGTGGAAAATGTTGACCACTTCAGTCCGCCCAATTGACCTCGTGCGTGTATCACGTGTTTTTTTATGAAATATATGGGTTCTCTAAAGACGTTGTAGTAATTTATCTTAGAATGAAACGAATTTTTGTGTACGATGAATTGATTTATTTAAAAAATCCTTTACATTTTATTAAGTTATCTGACGTAAAATTATATGATATTTATAAATGATAAATTGGTAAAATGTCAGTGTATTTGCTGACACACTGAGGATGAATCCAGTGACGGGTTCTTTGTCAGCGATGTTGGAACTTCGGGTTTTATTTTCCAAAGATGATATTCCTATTTCACACTCCTGACATCTGTTATCGTTAGAATAAACCATATTATACATACTCTGGATGTCATAAACGAACTCACTCTGTTTGTGAGATTAATGCATGATTGTAAATATAATGAATGTGATATGACACTGAAATTTTAACGCGTGTATCCAAATGAGCAATTACTTTTGAACATTTTCATACTAGCTTTTATTGAGAGTAACGTTTTCTTGTTGATATGTTCCAGCTATAAAGTATAGGTTAATTATTGTAGCTTATAAGTTAATTTTAACTTGGAAGTGTTTCAAGATGGCGGGACACATGTTTCATTGTTCTGTTAGAATAGCAAATAAATCCATATGAGAATCCCCAGTGACTCAGTCAAATATACCAAACGTGTCATGGATTTGTGTTCCGTACCCTTGCAAATACTGGATAATACTTCCAGCTTATTAGACACAAAATGTGTAACAAATGAAATAGCTGACGATGAAGGAGGATAACTGTGAACATATTGAATAAGCCTACAAGGGGTGGTACTCCAGTTTGGGTGCATTACTTCGCCTTGCCCAACACAATTTATAACTTGTGTTGGGCAAGGCCGTGGTCTAGGCAACACGGAGTTTTCCTCCGGGGGCTTCCCCGGTTTCTCCGTGGCATCCCAACAATTACTCCATTCACACACAGAAGAAGGCAATGGCAAACCACTTCTGGATCGTCAGACAGAACACTAAATAATAATAAGATGAGGTGGTCTAGCGGTTAGAACGCTGGCCTTGTAATCCTGGGGTCTCGGGTTCGATTCCCGGCGGTGCCCGAATTTATAACTTGTGTTGGGCAAGGCCGTGGTCTAGGCAACACGGAGTTTTCCTCCGTGGCATCCCAAAAGTTACTCCATTCACACACAGAAGAAGGCAAGGGCAAACCACTTCTGGATCATCTGCCAAAACGTATATGAACAGGTCCCAGTCCGAGAAAAGGAGGGAAGGATCCGGTTCATATGGACCTGTCGTCAGACAGAACACTAAATAAAAAAAATAATAAAATGTGACGTCACTGGATATTGATGTAGACCAACACGTCACGAAATGTTACGCAGGGCCTCGGGACTTTTAGAAATGTTTTGGAACGACATGTACGCAACTGGACATGATGTTTGAAAACTGGAAAGTTTTCTTTCGAAAGCTGAGGGTAAGGATCGGTGGTTGGTTTTTGAGACCACGATAATGAACATAAGGTTTCGATAAGAAGCGGGAATTACTTCACTAGCTGAGCGACTGTCAGCTTCTCAGTATGGACTCTGTTTCATCGAATTACGAAAAATGTATAAAACTGTAACGTTACTGGTGCCTGTTTTATAAGTTAGAGTTAATTACTAGACTGAGTAAGGGAAGAAGATATATTGAGCTTGTTTAAAGATGAATCTCTGTACCGAAAAACGGGAATTAACAGAAAAGAGGGAAATCGTGTACAGCGAAGAGCTTCGTAATTTATACACTTTGCCAAGTGCTAGTTATTTTCGTTCGATATGAGCCAAAATTGGAGCATGGCGATACATTTTAGTATAACTCAGCAATATGAAATTCTACAGAGTTTTTTTTCCAGTCAATCCACAGTTACTACATACGGATAAGGAACAAACAGATGGACTGATACACCTTGACAGCTGTTTCACAGGGATGTCTGAGACGGAGGTCATACGGCCTCCGTCATCAGAGTATGAAGATTTCTGTCTTCTGGGTTGTTGCGCCTTGTTGTATGGTCGATGTTTACCAATGTTTCAGAGGTCATACTGCCTCCGTCATCAGGGCGATGAGTATGAAGATTTCTGTCTTCTGGGTTGTTGCGCTGTGTAGTCTGGTCGATGTTTACCAACGTTTCAGAGGTCATACTGCCTCCATTCTAAACTTTTAGTTTAGTGTTAATATAATCTCATTTTATAAGGAAAAACGGGCTTTCGGAATACTGTCTTTAATGATAACACCTTAACCTTGAGTGATGCACAGTGTAAGGACCTAAGGACGCTAGGTAGGTCACAGTTTATGTCGAATTTTATATCCAGACCGAACCCTTTGCAGGGACAGAAGACAACATACATTCATTCATGATCTTCTCGTTTCTGGTTTAACGTGTCTGATTCTGAGATTGAGCATCGTATCACGAAACCGTATAGCTCTCGCGGAAGAGACATCACACGGATTTGAAGGTATCTCTCGTTACTATCAAATTCTCTGCTACCAACTGCATAACCCATAGCCAATTTAGATGCCATCGTCGGAAACTGAATCTCACCCTTCGATTCCTTCCTTTGACAGATTGACCTTAGGTGATTATTATGATCTCTCACACCTGTAAATCATTATGGTTTTTCTATCTATCGCTTCTCACAAGCTCCACAGACAACTAAAAGTGGTCTAGCAAAACCGAAGGTTCACCACCATTTATAAAAAAATCATCCATTGGATACGATCTAGAAACAATTCCACCCTCAAAACGTCTTTTCCCAACATATCTATGATGCTACAGGGTGTCTAGTTTATCATGAGTCCGGGTCCCATTTGAAGGCCGAAGGCGATTTTTCCTCCTACAGTATAAACTATCTCACTTTAAAGTAGAGCTTCTAAGTACCGTCCTTCTACGTCTATGCAGGTCCCACATCTTGAAAAGACGTTTCTAGAAAAAAATGGTGAAATTGATATCTTGGAACAACGGAAATTTTCTGTTAAATATAATTCTCTTCCAATTCTAATATTTAATGAGAATAATTCATAGACGCTTAATCTGTTAGCTTGACACACGAATGAAAACAAAAAGAATTTAAATCGGGTGAGCAGACAGGACAAAGTCCTTGACTTATCTATCAAGTACTTCATATCAGCTGTGTGGGTCGAAGTTCTGTTCTGCTGAAAATTCGTCTTCAGTCAACTGATCAAGAAAGGGTGTCAAAATTAAATCTTATATATCGTTTGTAATTTGATGTTTCGTAAAGAAATTGACCATTTAATACTCCGACTACTAATTGCAGTCAGATATTTATATTGTGTTCAGTCAATTCTCGAACAGCAAAGGAATTTTCTGTGAACCAGTTTCTAGGCTACTGTTCTGACTTTCCGCGTACTAACTCACGGTAAACCATCTACTCTAAGTTCTGCGTCAAGATGATCGTTAAACATGGATTCCTGAAACCACCTACAGTGTCGAATTCTTGCTTCGCACTCTGAAGTCAGAAACTATGCACAACTGTAGTTTTGAAAGGCCGTAACTTTAAAACAATTTCGTTGTAACATCAAGTGAATTTTCTAGACATTCCACACTAGAGATAAAAGAGATGTAACATCCTAATCGAACACGCGGCCTGCGGACCTCAGTTTATTTTTTGCGACTCTGTAACTAATTTCATTTCAACAATATAATGTGACCTGGCTTGATGTCCACGAATCTTTTTATCTGAAGAATTATAAAAGATTTTGTCGCTGGCCGAAAAAGTTCGAAAGTTTTTTTTCTATCTCTGCTTCAGGGACGTCGCAGCTGTTCTATCAGGTCTCAGGTAGAAAAGGACAGAGCGCCGCGAACACGTGTGAAGGAAAACGACAGAGGGTTAATGACCGCGGCTGAATGTTTTTAGAGGCTCTTTTTCCTGATTCCTCGATGCTTGAGAGCAAAGAATGAATAACATAACATTGTGTTAACACCACAGATTATAATACATATTGGTCAGAATAATTGATACGCCATGCAGAGCGATATATGACACATTATGCAACAGGACAAGGCTCGTTTGGGAACTGTCTTCTGATATTCGCTGTTACTCTCTTCGGTCTAGACTTTCGCTGTTACTCTCTTCGATCTAGACTTTCACTGTTACCCTCTTCTATCTAGACGTTCGCTGTTACTCTCTTCGGTCTAGACTTTCGCTGTTACTCTCTTCGATCTAGACTTTCGCTGTTACTCTCATCGGTCTAGTCCAAAGGTTCCCAAAGTGTGCCCCCTCCGTGGGGGCTGTTGTTTGTATGAAAAACGTTTTTTAACGAAATATATAGAAACATTTTTAACATCCTTCGCTTGATTGAGGAAGTTCAGCAGTGGCAGCCATCTAAACAAAGTATCGTTCTACGATGAACCCGGAAAACGACCTTTGAGCGGTCATTTCAAAACTCCAAACCTCGGTATGATAAATTATGTTCACAGAAGCAACCACATCCCTCCCACTAATCCTGGTATGAAGCTTATATTTTATTACATTTTTTTAAAGTAAATGCATTGAATAATATATACTAAATTATAACAAAATGTATACTCATAGCTAAATTTTATGTCAAATCTGTTTGCTTGCACTTGTTCTGGAAGGGGGGCGTGAAATTTATGAAATGTTTTAAGGGGGCGCAAGGTATAAAAGTTTGGGAACCTCTGGTCTAGTCTGTCAGATAAAGTCTCATTTCTCAAATGAGTTTTGTCGTGTTGCATGTTGCTGTAGAACCTGCCTTAACAGGAGCTTTCGTCAACCTTACCCCACGAAACTGTCGCGAGATTTACAGATTCATTCATTCATCCTGTCATCTCGTTTTTGGGTACGCCGTAGGTTTGGGCGAGTTCACATTCCGGCATTGCTGCACAGAGGGGTGTTTTTGGGTTAGCTACGCTCCAATTACTGACACTGTCGAGTTGTGGAAAACATTCGGTCGCTTTTGAGATGAAGGCAAAGTTATTCAGAGCAAAACACGAGACGTTGAGGTAAATGTTTATAAACTCCTGAAAAGAGATGCTGATTTATGAATTATACTTGCGGCTACCACCTTATTAGCCATAACTAAATCAATCTTAGTAAATTTTAATAAGTGGCGTTCAGAATGGAAGACGTAAGAAACTTGAAGATGAGAAATTTATTTCAGCCAGCAAAGACGACTTAAGAGGAAGGTATAATCAATGTTGCTATAGAAAATCTATAGGTCGCTAACAAATTCCTTTTTGACGAAGATGAGGAAAATGTTGTTCTTGTGAGGGATGGAAGTTTTGAAAGTGACAACAATTTGGACACGAGGGAACATGGAAACAATGTACCTGATTAACATGGTGCTGGTTTATAATCAGTAACTTAGGTACCTCCTAGAAATTCTGACAACAGGGAGACCGACCAATAATGAGTAGAGTGTCTTGAAGAGATCTTATTACAGCTGCACTAGAGTGCGTTCGATAACCCGGAGTTATTCTTGCGTGTCTGGGACGTACGACAGATTATTTCATTGCACACTAGCTGGCCTTGTAATCCTTGGGTCTCGGGTTCGATTCCCGGCGGTGCCCGAATTTATAACTTGTGTTGGGCAAGCCCGTGGTCTAGGCAACACGGAGTTTTCCTCCGGGGGCTTCCCCGGTTTCAATTACTCCATTCACAC
>NW_019060214.1:192459-220886 GCF_000696155.1 Zootermopsis nevadensis
TGGACGCAGAGGCTAGAGGAAAAATCCTCTGCCCCCGTCGGGGATCGAACCCCGGCCGTCCAGCCCGTAGCTAGTCACTATACTGACTGAGCTATCCCGGCTCATCCCTGCGAGGCAGTGATCTGGTTAATAAAGTAATTTGTTCTGAAGAACGCAAACATCGGATCCCACAAACTTTGCATAACTATAGGAATCATAAATATAAGCATTTCCCAGTGGTCTATGCCCCAGTAGCACTGGTCTGACATGTTCCATGAATGTAATGTATAAGTGACTTCACTTGTAAACGGAGGTAGCTTATGACGCGAGTACAGTAGCTCCCACCCTCAACGGCGTTGTGTCGTGGTTGGGCTACACTAATGAGGTGGGTTGTCACAGTAATGGCAGCATGTCAGTATGAAAGTGTTTTTATGTCAGCTGCTAAATTTCAAAAGCAGCATGTCCGTAAGGGTCTCGTTTAATGATATTATATGGTTGGTAGGCCCGCAAACCCTTTTGAAATGTTGTATAAACAGTTTACTGTTGGCGTTCTGCTTGTTGATGGTGTTTCTATTATATATTGACTCAAGAAACTTCAGTTTCAATTAATTGTCTAGCGCCGTCGACAGTATGGACTATTAAAATATTGTAATTCTTAAAAATGCGAAGTAAGATGTTTTCAAACTTCAAAAACTTTTAATTCAATGGTATTTATATTTTTAAAATATCTGAAATTTTGAAAATTATGAGTGTTCTCAAATTTGAAATTATTTTATTTTTGTAATTCTTAAAAATGCGAAGTAAGATTTTTTCAAACTTCAAAAACTTTTAATTCAATGGTATTTATATTTTTAAAATATCTGAAATTTTGAAAATTATGAGTGTTCTCAAATTTGAAATTATTTTATTTTTGTAATTCTTAAAAATGCGAAGTAAGATTTTTTCAAACTTCAAAAACTTTTAATTCAATGGTATTTATATTTTTAAAATATCTGAAATTTTGAAAATTATGAGTGTTCTCAAATTTGAAATTATTTTATTTTTGTAATTCTTAAAAATGCGAAGTAAGATTTTTTCAAACTTCAAAAACTTTTAATTCAATGGTATTTATATTTTTAAAATATCTGAAATTTTGAAAATTATGAGTGTTCTCAAATTTGAAATTATTTTATTTTTGTAATTCTTAAAAATGCGAAGTAAGATTTTTTCAAACTTCAAAAACTTTTAATTCAATGGTATTTATATTTTTAAAATATTACATCACGTTAGTTCGGTCAAAGGTCAGGTTTGGTTTGGTTAGGTTGGATCGGGTGGCTTTAGCTTGTGTTTGGTTATCATAGGTTGGGTAGGTTTTCATAAAGTTAGGTTATGAGGGGTTTAAGTTTTGGTAGGTTTAGATTACTTTTAGTTTTCGTGTGGTGGATTAATTAAGGTACCTGAAACAATCGAATAGAGCTAATTTTCTGTAGCTAAAAAATTTTGGTTATATCGGGGGGGAGGGCTAATATAATATTTTTTATGTGTGTGGCAAAGAACGCATGGGGAATTTCTGTGTAGTCCGGTAAGAAGTACACTTTACTGACTTTTTGCCAACCCCTCCCCCTCCCCGGCTATCAATATCGCCAATATGCGTTTTCCAATAAAATTTGAAATAAATTCTCTGCCTTACCAACTTTGGGATTTTAAAATAATTGTGTCACGCAGTAAAAACTAACGGTTGTAAATATCTGGATAATTTTATTTTCTTCTGTTTCATTCTTGGATTTCAGACAGCTTCAATCCAAAAGGCAGAATTATTTGGCACATTTGCGTTGTAAATAAATATCCGTCACGTACGCGGCCTGGTAGTATTGATGTGCGCATGCGCAACTCCGCTTTACGTAGCTGAGAAAATTCGTCTTTAGTGCAAAGATATTTCTCTCAGGTGTTTCTTGTTTTGTGCTCCTCCACCCTTCGTAGTATCGTTATTCATTTGTTTTTGCAATTACTGTTTTAATTGAAAACAGTAAGAAGCTGTCTCACTATACTCCATATAAGGTATCCTACTAATTCTTAACCTCGGCACCAGATGGGGTGTGAGTGGTCAGTATCACGTTCCGGCCGCTCTTTACCCCCGGGAAAGGATCCCGGTACCCATCAGATAGGAGACTGGATGGACCCCAGAGCTGGAGGATAAATCCTCTGCCCCCCGCTAGGGATTGAACCTCGATCGTCCAGTCATTAAATCGAATAAATAAGACGAAAACGTCTTGCGTAGTAATGCATCACGTGACTCTCAAGGCTGTATACGTCACAGATACTTTACTCTCGCGAACAGTACTACCAAATACGGTTGAGCTCCAAAAAGAAAATTACTAACCTCATGATTAAAACTTGTCGTTAATCGCTTTATAATACTTCACAAAGAAAACCTACATAAAGACGCATTTCTCACTGTAATATATTTGAAATAATGAAAGTACTGTGTACGTGTTCTGCACCGGTAAGAGGTTAATCCCTCTCCACCGATCGACCCTCCCCGTCGTTATAATGTTTGCCTCGTGTCTCAGGTGTCTGGGAATCGCGTGTGAGTAACCAAACAACGCAGTTGTGTGTTGTCTCTTCACCGAGCCCTTCTCCGGTTGTTGACGTGAGTTACAAACTGAATTTGACTGTTTAAGAGACCTTGTATCTTCGTATCTACATAGAAGAAGTGGAAAACATATATATATTTTTTTTATTTTGTGAAAATGTTTCTCAATGTCAGTGTCAAATTGAAGAGGAAATTGAAATACGAGGGAAATGTATTTAAAGACAAATGGAAAAAAATATTATTTATTTAGTATAGTTCGAGATAAAATAGATTAAATCATTTGTAATAGGAGAATCTGTGACTATGGAGTAAAATAACATCGTAATTATAAAACAATGCCCACAAAGAAATTTGGTAATCTCAAATTCAACGTTTTTAAATCAGATCTGCAATTGCAACGTAACGCATTTACTGTGGCTAATGAATCAGGAGGATTATGTAAATTGTAAATTACTGCAAAATAATCGAAACCATTTAGGGACGGTTTGTTTGTGAGGGGATGCAAATCGTGGGCAACAGAAACTGTTTTTCTCGGAAACAGCAGCTTTTTAAATGTATCAGTCTGTCTGCAAATACATTACCAGTTCGTGTCTATGACTTGACGGGGGTACAAATTATCAGCTTAAAGAAGAATGTAAAAATTTTGTGGCTTATTTAATTGAAATTGATAAGAGTAAAGACAGTCAACACATTACAACTGCTTGCTGTTTGTATTGGAGGTGTTACAGTAGAGGAGGAACTTTTAAAAAATATGTGGAGTGTTATACCATATTTAATAAGGAATGTTTTGAAACGAAATTTCATTAACTTCATTCTTACTTGACAAAAATAAATTTCACGAACTCGGATGTCTTGTCAAATCTAAAAGTTCTTGAACATGGTGATGAGTGATTTGAATAAATTTTTTCTTGGATATTATCTATCGTCTAGTAAAATATAAAACGTAAAACGACGTCAATTAATTTGAAATATACAAGAACTTATTATTTCTTACAGATTCAATGCAAATTATAGAACACATTAAACTTTAAACGCACTAAAATCTTTGCACTTTACAGGTTTGGGTGACACATGGAATTTTACACATTGTAAAAAACCCTGCGTTATTCTTACATTTGTGTTCTTAAAGCGAATGACTGACATAATTTTAAACTTACTAAAATATTTGCACTTTACAGGTTTGGAATTTTACACATTGTAAAAAAAAAACTGCGTTATTCTTACATTCGTGTTCTTAAAGCGAATGACTGACATAACCTTACTATTACTTTGGAACTATAGAGTGATCGATTGATGCATTAAACTGTTGCTAAGCAACGTAACACCAGCGCTTACTGGTCAGACGGACGCTTAGGGAAATGCAGGCTACAGCAGATGAAATTTCTCCTTTCAACTTATTTTATTCAATTTTCCCTCAGTCCCCTCTTCGTGCGTCACAACATAATTTTCCAACCCTTCCCCAAAGATGTAATACAGAATGAACACTGTTCTACGTGGGTGCAATTCGTGTTATCTATTTTCATGTAGCATATACCACTTATTTTTAACTTCTCCCCCAATCATATTAGGGCGGTGCCTCGTGTTCTAATTCCTTATTGGACGGTGCGAATTTTCCCCTCGTGGTCTAGTGCGCATGCTCAGTGGTGCGTAGGATTTCAACTCGAGGCTGCATATGGGTTTAGGGGGGCAGTAAGGTTGGAGATATAAACCCGGCTCCCGGCCAACAGACCCTACGCAGCCACTCGACGCCGATCAAGACGAATCAACACCTGTTGGAAAACCATGAGGACGTATCTTTTTGTTCTGGCCTGCGCTATTCTGATCCTCGGGCAGTTCGTAATGCCAACGACCGCTGGTCCGTATCTGGAAGACGATGGTGAGTCATTGTTTCTATTATTTTCTCCCCATTCGTATGTTTACACATTACGCTTCTCGTAGTTCAGGCGATTTTAGACTTTGAAATTTTCCAGCTACATCTGGATTACTGAGAGACTTTTTATAAGAATTACTTTCAAAATAAACGCCACAGTGCTATTACATATCGAATTCAACTATTTATGTCTACAACTTATTACCACATACTGGGGTTTGCGTTGAAGTCGTTTGCTTTGAAAAGTTGTCAAGCATGTTTAGTGTCAACGAATGAGGTTATGTCACTGTTGGTTCTAATTTAGCCTTAGTGTGCGTAAACATTTCTGTCACAATCTTCGTAATTCTGTGATGAACTTAAAATGCTATTAATATGAATACAATACAACGCTTAATATTTTATTTCATATGCTCTTTTTTGACGTTAGTATATATATTTTCTTAATTATTATAATTACTTGAAACAGAAACTTGTATACTTTTACAAAAATTAAAAGAAAATCAACAAAATTATATTACGATTTTCAGGCAAAGAAGGAAGGGAAATATATATATATTTTTTTAACAAATTATTGCTTATAAAGTTTAAGTACTGACTAATTTACGATGTCAGTAAAATTTACTGACTATTGACATTGAATTAAGTTTTGGAGGGAATCGCACTGAACTTCACTAAGTTACAAGAAGGCAAGGAGTAAACTTCTTACACACACTCACAGTTTCTATGAAGTTTGACGGCAATATAAATTGTAAAACTAATTAATTTAAAATTCGTTAATCAAATAACACTAATAAACGATGAAAGAATATTACTGAAGTTTATAATATTTATGAAATTAATATAATTATGATTACTACACCCATTCTTAGAATTTTAACCAAACTGACTTGTTATTGAAGCCAAATTTTTAATAACAAAAATTAATCATGACAGTTACAGCAGTAATATCAGCTTTAATATTATTATATCATTTACGTGTGTATTGTTTTAGATTTATCATGCCACTACGCAGGTGGTTGTTGGCTATATTGTGAAAATCCGGTTTTAATTCCTATAAAATTATACAAGGCCATTTAAAGTATTAAGCGTCTACTTATCCCATTATAATAACAATTAAATGTAGTTTATTATTATAAAGTGTTCCCTTTATACTTATTGAGAATTTCTGCAGTATGTATCAGTAAAATCTGTTGAAACGGTTTTGAAATTAATTGTAAATAAAAGCCTTTTTGGAATGTAATATTTTGTTAGAGAAAAAAAGAGACATAATTTCGCATTTCTTCACACTAAAATTTATAAATTAATTATTTTCAAACTACGTACGTAATTAACTTCATGGGGAAGAATGCTTCTTCAGAAATAAATAATGGCCGCTGTTTTGACGTTTTCTTGAGCTGTATTCAATCAAATTCAAAAATGAACTACAAGATAGTTGATGATAATAGTAATAATAATTACAATACTTTTGCAATTTTTCTTAACACTTACGTGAATTAAAAGAACGAGTATAATATCAGATTTGCTGAAGATGTTTGTGAGTTCTGGAGCAAAGATTGACAGAGTCAGTTAAATTTTAAATTAAAATAGACTAACGTGCTCCTTTAAATAACTGACATGTAATACACGGCGAATTGTAAGATATTTATGATTTTTATTTCACTTCTTGTGTAGATTTTATTGAAAAAATTATGATGATTCGGGATTATATAAGCAGCACGCTTATTAGACAAATTATATTTTGTCTCTCAAATAATATATTATTCAAATATATTAACTTATTTTTTTTGGAGATATTTGAGAATCTGGCTGCTATCGTCTGGTATGCTGTACCCTGTTATCTACTAGATATAGACTGACATTTCAGAGCAACTTTGTGCCTCCATCTTCAGGACGACAACGCGGTACAACATCCCAAAGTGTCTTCACGATTAACCTGATTTTTACTGTATTCTAACAACACTAAGTCTTGAGATGCCTTCCACTCCAAAATTAATAGATTTGTTTACAACATCTGCAAATTAAACTAGATCTTCTTTTAATGCGTAGTGACGTTTTAATTAAACCTGATGTTAAATTTGCACACTCTTTTAACATTTGCTTCTTGAATTTGTATCACCGCAAATGATCCACTCCGACTTGCAATTGCTCTAATTAGAATGCGCGAGGTGTGCCCGAAGACGCTGGAGACCTTCTTCCAGCGATGAAAGCAAGAAAGAAAATTAAAGTTAATAGGTGCTTTGGTATTTGCAGTCTGTAGCACAATCGTCCACACAAATTTGAATATTTAATTTGTATCAACATCGACTATTCTCAACTTTTGACTTTGTAAAATTACTCGTAAACAAAATAATGATTTACAAAAGGGGTTATGAGAACATGATGTGGTTTGAAGCACTATGACCATTGAAATAAATGAACATGACACTTTTTATCTTGAACCACTCAATAAAACAACGAAAAACTTTGTCCGAAAGGAATTCCTCTTGTATGGAGACAGATCATTAACACAGATCGGCCTAATAATTCTGTGTGTAACAACTTTGATAAATATGCAAGACTTTACATCAAATTTAATAAATTTCGAAATATTTCTTCTCGTTAACATATAAAAGACTGTTTCACACAGAATGTTTTAATATTACCTTTCCATGTCTTATTCAGCCTCACAAGCGGAGATTTTCAAAGTGGTATCACTGACAAAATTATTATGTATTTCTTGTTTCTCTCAAACAATTAAGATACCCAAAACCTCGTACTTTTTATTTTATGTACTTATCACACTAAGTGGCGTAAATATATTACAAAATTCCTTTTTCCTTTAAGGAACAAATATTTTCTTGTGTAGTCTGTGTCTGTACTTGGTAATTTATTTTACTGTATCAATATAAGACTACGTTTAACATCCATGAAAAATAACTCTCTAACTTGTTCTCATCTTCAACATTTCACAAAGCGGATGATAGTTAACTGTTGTGAAAATAATAATAATATGTAGTCATCCCTAACAATAAAACTATATAATACGTGTAGCACGTATTAAAAACAAAATGCATTTCGAAAATAGCTATTTACCTTAGGGACAAGGTCTGTGTCGGGTACATGGAAGTAAATACCATATAAAGTTTTGAATAGATGAGATAATAATAATATATTCTATTTAGATTTTTATTATGAAGTTATTTTTATTTATTAATGTTCTTTATAGACACCTAATGCTAAAACAATTGTGCTTAGTTCTTACGGCTTTACGGTAACTTTGATTTCGTGTTATGTCCAAATATTCACCTATCTAAGTAGCATATTAATTTGTGACAATGCTATTATTATTATTATTATCCAAAATAGAATGTTGCACTACACATTTTTCCCACAGGTTTCTATGTCTGCCTAGGTGTATTGTGTTCTAAATTAAATTGTGGAGTTCCGCATTCAACGACTCGCTCGCATATCCCATACCAAGACCTTGTATCGGGCTGTAGTGTCACTTCGTTATCGCTACTGCGTCTTGTCACTCGTCCACTCTTCAGAACACTTTCCAGGAAGGGGCATCGTCGCCCACTCGGGTCCTCGTCCTGCACACACAATATCGATCTCGACGCCGCGCTCTGCCTATTAGGGTCCACGTCTACTTGTGGTTTCCAAAACTTCCCTCTGCACCAACCCCTACTAATTACGAGTGCGAATAAACTGAACAGTATTATTTTCTGGCAATGTTACAGAAGACGAAGATGTCTGTCTTCTGGGTTGTTGCGCTGTGTAGTCTGGTCGATGTTTGCCGACGTTTCAGAGGTCATACTGCCTCCATCATCAGGGCGATGAGTATGAAGATTTCTGTCTTCTGGGTTGTTGCGATGTGTAGTCTGGTCGATGTTAACCAACGTTTTAGAGGTCATACTGCCTCCGTCATCAGGGCGATGAATCGCCCTGATGACGGAGGTGTAACATGGAGCACCGATGGACATGTAAACTATTAAAGGGCAAAAATCTATTAGGTCAAAGGTGAAAATAATGCATAAGATGTCAGCGTGGACCTGACCTATCCTTTTTGTCAGATATACTCGCCATTTCGTTTTGCTATTCGAAACTGTCTCATATGCGAAAAAGCGACAGACGTTGGCTGAAATTTCTAGTGCTTTAACTATGAACACTTACAATTATTCGAGAAATCAAATTATGAGAACATGCAAGAGTTAAACAGAATTTAACAAATTTCACTAGCAGTATGTGCTTATAGTGTATCTATGGAGGCTGAAAGTACAAGAACAAATTAAGCTCCTAATTTACAACTACTTACATTTTCTATAAATACACGAACTATAGATCGATGTTGTGATCCATATAAGATTAAATATCTATAAGATAAAAATTAACTGTCTTCAAGAATATAAAAATATTTATGGAATTAATATGTCGCAAACCTCTGGGGTTTGATTTATTTCAACAGCGTTGTTATTTGGTAAAATTTGTCAAATAACTTATAAGAATGCATAATTCAAAACACATGGCAAATATTTCGAATTTTACAAATGTGAACCACGAGGATGTAAAGGAAATATGCGAAACGTTGGTTTTTTTGTATTAATAACACATTATAACGTATTTGTAGAGCCTGAACGCAGAGGTTTACAGACTGGGACACTAGAGGCGCTTGAATGCGGCAGTTAAGAAAAGTAGGGTTATGTCAGAAATACTTAATAGCAAAGACGAGATGAAAGTTAAGGAAAATTAGTGATGAATTATAAAAAGGATACGAATAATGTGGGTAATAAAAGAAAGACGAGATTGAAAAAGGGAAAGAACAAGAATAAGTTACAACAGGAGACGAAAAATGACGAGGAGAAAAAGAAGAAAGATTCGTTCAATATTTTTATGTTGTTTCCAAATTTTAATTTTCATTACGTCACGCTTTTATTATATGGATCTGAAAGGGGTGATTCATTAATTTACAACTACCCGCTTCATCCACAGCCCGATGATTGCTGAAGTGATAACAGAATGACAGGGACGTTCCCATTTTCACATTGTACCTTGCGCTCCTACTCCATATTTCGTAAACGTTCTCCGTAGAAACAGGTCCGAGTTCTAGGACTGAATATGCAAAATAGCTTCCAGTGGAGCGAGGGTATACGCGTTGTTTGTTACGAGTTAATGGAAACTGACGCTTCTGTAATTAAAACAACGACGAATCCTTTAATCAGAACTACATCACATCACGTCACAATGAATGGACAGTGCACATGTGATCAAAGTGTTTGTTTGTGTTGACGGTAGAGTGCGTGCCTGCTTGATTATGAAGCGAAACACGTCTATTGACGGACATTTTTTAATGTATAAGAGATTTTATTTAGCACAATGCAACTCGCTAATTTATAAGAAAAGAGCTTTGCGGATTGGTCTATCCACCATTAATTTTGAGCCATGTTTCGCATATTCATGGGACGTTGCTCATTTGCAGAAGACAGTAATGAAAATCTTTATTCCAGTCGCTGGAGAGATAAGGCAATAACAGAGAATAAGAACTATGGACTAAGACACACACAAACTAATGATTTGAACGTTTAAAAAAATTGCTCGTATTTAGTAACATCTACTCGACGTAGAGACATCAAACTTCCAGCACTGAAAGGAAAACTTTAAATAGTTTTTGTAGCATGCAGGATAATTGATGTATCTCTAACGGGTAATTCAATAACTGACATTATATTTGACATTAGAGATACTTAATTTGACGCGAGATGAAGAGACTGTTGAGCGTTGGGACTGATGAAAAGTGACATGCATTATGCCGTGAGCTAAAGAAACAAGTTGAACATGGTTATGTCGGAGTTTTTAATTTTAATTTAGACCATAGGAAGGACAGAATTTGGTCGAATTTTGATGTGAAGAGGGAAAATGACTTGGCCCAACTTAGGGAAATTCATTCAGGGCAGAAAAAACTCACGGAAAACCTTCATGGAGTTTTCAGTTGGCGGGACCTTCTCGATACAAACTAACTTCTACCAACGATCTTTTTTTTTTTATAAGGCCAGCGTTCTAACCGCTAGACCACCTCATATTATTATTATTTAGTGTTCTGTCTGAGGACAGGTCCATATGAACAGGATCCTTCCATCCTTTTCTCGGACTGGGACCTGTTCATATACGTTCTTGGCAGATGATCCAGAAGTGGTTTGCCATTGCCTTCTTCTGTGTGTGAATGGAGTAATTGTTGGGATGCCACGGAGGAAAACTCCGTGTTGCCTAGACCACGGCCTTGCCCAACACAAGTTATAAATTCGGGGACCGCCGGGAATCGAACCCGAGACCCCAGGATTACAAGGCCAGCGTTCTAACCGCTAGACCACCGTATCAGACCAACGATATTTCCAAATATTTAACAGATTTGTTTAACACACGTTTGCTGTTTGTGTATGATTCGGATGAGAAACGAAAACCAATCATAAATCATATGTACCCAGTTTGTCCTTGGTGGTTATCTCCATTTCTTTAGATCCGTTGATGTCACCGCCTGCGGCCTCGATCCTCAGGGATTCACCCAAAATTTGGCTGCATGTAACGAGATCTTCAGTCAGTCTGATGTTAAAATGTTTCTGAGCGAGTGAGAATTTAAGAAATAGTGTGTTTCGAGGTTAGGTTAGCATTTGGGAACTGCATTATGAGTTCTATTCTGACAGACTTAAAAACAGATGACTGCTTATGTATTCATAATGGTTTGCCGGATCAGTTATATTAAAATGACAGTTCGTGGACGTAGATATTCATCACTGACGAGACAAGAGTGTCATCATTTTTGAATTTATCGGTTCTCGCTGCTGACCGACTGCAGTCGCTATCCCCATGATACTATTTTTATTAATTAAATTCCATTCCGCTTGTGTAGAATGTTTATTGATTTTGCCTTATGAAATTTTGTTATTGTTCTGATGCCTTTGTTTTGAAATTCCTTTGATTTATTTATGTAAACTTGTTCAGAAAGTTTCAGGAGGGGGGCCAGTGCGTCAGCGAGGACAAGAACAGTGATTTATAAACTAAATATAGATTTACATCAACGGTGGAGGATTAGTTTAATATCGGAAACATTTACCTAAGACTGACGTAAGCTTCACAAAACATGCAGAACATGTTAATTATTTTGGTTCATTTGTCAACGTTACGTTTTCATTAAAAATCTTTACTGGATGAAAGTTATTGCAGTGTAAACAACGAAACTGTTTTGAAAACAAAAGTTATAGTGCATTTGTGTGTGTCAATCTTTAACCTCCGTTTATGAAACCGCGATTCTAGAAGGCCTGTTTGTTTGGTTTAATTTTGCATCAGCTGCTGATGTGTGACCAAACATTAATATTCGTGTCATGAGGATAGACTGAAATGCCTACGTTAGAATCATTTTAAATAGATGAAATATCAATAATGTTTTTATAACGTGTGGGGCCCGAATGAGTTTCCCTTGGGAACTCCCATGCGTAATAGAGAGTGATCGATTTTTGGGATAACTATGAATTATACATAGTAGGCGAGACTTAACATTGCCTGTAATAACTTTTACAATTAGCCCTGTGGTCAGTATTTTATCAAAATCTCTCCAGTATGTAGAACATTGACACTGTGGCTTTGTTATTGTCGAGGACATGAGTAATGCGTTCTATACTTCAGCAATGTATGTTCTGGAATGTTCTCTTTTAAAGCGATATTTGTTACTCCTAATAATTTGGAATTCCAGGAGCTTAAAATGTAATATTTTCAAAACGTTTATTTCTCAAATGCTTTACCGAGGAAGAATTGTGTGTTTATTGGTACATAATTCAATGGAGAAGCGTGGTCATTGCCCTCTTTCAGGACTACTAATTTTTTTCTCTCTATTATAAAGGGAAATACTGTAATGGTAATGACTTATAAATAATTTTTTTGCAATAAATTTGAAAACTAGAAGCAGCTGACTTAAGTATGATGTTCTAAATCCCATAACGCTGCAGTGATCAGCCGTATCGGGTTCAGAACCCTGATGATGGGAACAGAGATAGTCACTGAAACGTCGGTTTCATCGTTTAACCGTCTAACGCTGCTGATCACCAGAGAATATTTTATTGAAATATCGACTGGTTTTACTAAAGTCTGCAAAGTGTTTAACCGCTACATCAGTTTAACTAATAGAGAAGTTAGATTACTTACAACATAGTTCTTGTTAAATTCTAAGTTTGCTTCACTATAGATAACATTTGCTTAACTTATACCACTTTTGATGGATCACGTAATTACTAGGTTGTGGTTGTGGTCGGATGCAAAGAATGCCTAGTTTACCTATGAATTACTGGGGAGTTTTCAACGTTGCTGATAAAGACGACGCCTAGGACATCCGCGTCACTCTGTGGGGAAATGCGTGGGGTGGAATATCAGCAGATATCGGTCGATGAAGTTAATTTATAATAGTTCGATAGAGTTTACTTGGCGGTATAGTTTTTCCCAAAGTTCCATAAGACGTGCTTGGCGCTGAAGTCACTTCAACTATTACTATTACCAGTAGCAAATAGGAAGTCGAGGTCTCGTTCTGTAATTCCTATTGGTGGATTATAGAACGAAATTAAAATATGGATTCCTAATTAATTTTGAGCCAGAAAGCTGTCGCTTCCACACGTTGCAGATTAGGAAGGAGACGTTCAAAATAAAGATTGCTGTCTTGTGGGTTGTTGTAGTCTGGTAGAAGTTTACCGACGTTTCAAGGGTCTTTGCTACCGCCATCATCAGGGCGATTATATATAGTTAAAATAATATCGCTTAAAAATTGTTTCAGGAGAACAACAATTAAATATATGAACCAAGATACATATTACATAATTTAAATGTCTCCGCAGAAATCCGTTGTCATTTAAATGTATCCTTTATGACAACAACATGCAATGACCATATATCTTCAATTATCTCGCACTCATAATATAAAAATGAAAAAAAAAACATAAAACTCCAATAAGTTTCTAAAAAATAACGAGTTTTATAAACAATGTATTATTAAGCCAGCGAACGTTTAGAATAATGCAGGCTAAGTAAGAACACAGGTTCGTTCTCCCAACATAAAGTCAGGCCAACATAAATTCTGAAGCTCAGCTACTGAGATACAAATCACGTGACGGGCAGAAGAACGTGCAGTGAGAGATAAGATACGTATTAAAAAGATCAGTGTAATAAAATATAATTACAACCTACAAAAGGAAACAATGTATTTTATTCATATATTGATTAACATTTTCATATTAATATATTCATTCATTCACTACATATCCAAATGCAATAATAAAATTTTAGGGGCCCGGAAGGAAATAGATTTGCCCGTTGACAGGATGCAAATGAACGGACTGCCAACATTGCTGATGAAGTACAAACCGACTAGAATATGACTCCAATTCTTATTACAGTTAAGGACACTGTAAAACAATCACGGCCTTAAGGACCGACAATGAACTCAACTCTTTGACAACTTGATGATTAATAAATTGGTTTACTCACGAGAGTTTTTCGAAAATTACATTTTTATAACTTTCTTTTTTTATTGACGAGCTGAAAAGGTTAATGTAACGGTAACATTCTTAGGAACCAAGTTGAAATATATTCTTGGCTACTGGCCATCTTGACAAAAATCTTTTCTGATGTTGGTTTGTCCACGACTGCTGTGACAGTATATTCTGGCCTCTCCTTTCAGATCCCTGTCGAACGTGTCATTCATGATTTCCGCGCTATACATTTGAAACAGTGCAATTACGTCCTTGCTCAATTCAATAGAAGTTGCGTGTAAGTAATTCTTAAGAGAACGGAAAGAAATATATAATTCAATTAATTTATTCATGTGCATGATAACAACCAAACAAGGAAAATTATATCCAAGCAAAAATAAACAGTAATATCAATTAATACTGTGTGAAGACAAACAAACAATAATAAATCAGAAAAATTGTGCAAAATGAAATACCACAAAATACGGACACAAAAGAAATATTTTAAATATTATAAATACCTGAATTCCACAAATCCTTTATTAAATTGTTTGCCACCAGTAAAGAGCCAATAACAGATAAACACTAATGAGGGGCGGGGGGAATTAAAACCTAGGAAATTTAGCCAATACCAATATTAAGAGCAAGTAATAGTAACTGAATAGGATACTGTCAACTCAGAAATTAGATATAAGAAATGAGGTATAAAATTGTGATACGTAAAACTAACCATTACAAATAATGTTACGAGATATGTCAGCAAAATAAAATCCTTATTAAAGAAGTCGATGTTTCTGCAAATAGCTTTGGCAGCAGAACCACAAGGGAAAGTAAAATATAACAAAGTTAAATAACGGTACGAATAATTTAAAAATTAGAAAACTTGCGTAGAGTATTTTTAGAAACTTAATAACAAAGAATTACCAACTTCAGTTGGCAGTCTTGAGTCTAAAATAATTGCTGATGTGATTACCAAGAACTTAATGACTAGAGTCGAAACTGACTTCTTTGTGAGCCATTCTCTCTAATTTGAATTAAACAAGAGTGGGTTGAATAATAAGCTTATTCCTTCTTTTCGAAATTTTACATATTATAAAGTTCACATTTTAATTTCGTCAGGAAGTGGAAAAGTGCTGATTAAAAACGCCAGAGTTCAAACTGGCGAATGCAACATCAATTTTATTCCATAAACTAATATAAGAGATGTGTTCAGTGGCAAACAAGCGGAACCTAACACACTTAAAAATCTTTTCCAAAAACGAATAGAGCTGTTTCAATTTTTAGCAAATTTATGCAGTTTAATGTAAAAGTTTATGGGTTTAATAAAGAGTATTTAAATTAATTTTCTTTACGACGAAGTACAAATTTCTTTTTTGTCTGACATTCCAGAAGTTATTTTACACAAAACAGTACATCTGCCTTTTATTTTGGAGGTCCTTGGTTAGGTTAGGAACCGAGAGTCGATCAAATTTAAGTTTTTTGCAAAAATTCTGTTAAGTGGGTTCGCGTGTTATAACATGAACATTCGACGCATGGTCGAACACCATACCCATGTTAATGTTCAGCGATTAAACAAATAAAATATTTTGCTGTTGACTTGGGTTACCTGAAATTTTGGTTTTATTTCACAATTTTAGTGTAGCTATTATATACGTTAATATAGGTTCCAAATTCAGCCCTGCATTCCGCTTAGCCAAAAATAATTCGCTTTAAGTAAATCTAAAACTTTTCAGCTTTTATTTTTAATTACTTAATTTCGCTGAACCCTACCCCAAGTGCCCCCATCACACTGCTCATTTCCTAAGTTGAAACACTTCTGTCTCTCGTTCGATTTTCCTTCGTTCCTGTAGCAAATGCACGTGACGTCAGCAAACTACACAAAACATGTCTGCCGGTATTTAACTCGAATACATTTCCCGCCGGTGACAGCAGGACAATTCGCCCCCACCATCTTCATCTTGTAGTGTGAGGTCCACGTTGTTGCTTCCGACGTCACCAATCTCCACATCAGCTGTTGCTCGTTACGTCACTGGTGTTCCATCGTCTTGTTTTGCTTTCCTTACTTGATGTGACGTATTTCCGCCCTGGTCGGCTTCCCTCTTCGCCCTTCCTACTCGTGAAATTCTTGCTTTTGTGTTTGGATCGAACTCTTGACTCAATTTCTGTACCTTCGACACGTGCGAGGCTGTCCCGTAATTGGCGTCTCTTATTGCATATAAAAATTCTTCTTCAGGTATTCTGTTCCATCATTCTGTCCTTTTCTAGAAATTATATATTTGCCTTGTCACCTGGCATCCTTCATTACCTCGTATATTTATTTCATATAAATTTTTAGTTCCTTTCAGAAGTTTTACTTTTTTTTATTATGAAGTGAATCTTACGGAAAATCGCTCCAGAATATATTTTCATTCCTATTTTAATTTCGCTGTTTAAGTGTCAATTCATTATATATACCTTAATTTTCATTCAGAAAAAGTCTTCAGTAATTTTAAGCTTGTCAAAACATGATTCATTTTGGGTTCGCCTATTGCAAATATCAGAAAATTGTTTTTCCTACGCCAGTCCACCATCAAACTTCTATTCCTTTCTGGTACACTTCTCAACAAAACCAAAATTTTTAATCCTATTTGTCTTTTTATCATTGTTTTTGCCGATCCACTCAGTACCAAATTACTTTATACTCATTTACAATATCTTTAAGTTAGTCTTATTTTTCTCTAATAGTTTTCATATAATTGTATCTTCTTCACATCGTGCCATGAACTAAGTTTTTCCTTCGTCTCCTCCATTTTTGGACCGAGATTTCTTTAAATTCCCCAGTAACAAACGTCATTGCTATCAAAATTGCAAAAAAAAACCCTCCCAAATTCATTTCACTTTTCATCTTAATGCCAGCTGTACCTCAATCCTGTTTCCCTGAAGAGTACACTCCTGGCTTTATACACCCCTAAACAAGTGACTTTTACTAAAAAGTTTCACTTTCGTCTGGACAACATCGTCTGAATTGCAAGTCCATGTGATTTTACTATATGCTTCAAGAACTGAAGGTCGTAACACTTTGACAAATGATAGTCTTATTAGACTGCTTCTGAATTTGAGTATATATCTTTTATATACAATACGTAGGCCGTGTTAAATTGGTCATTTCTCAAGACGTCATGGCACGTCCTTAAGTTCCGGATATAGAAGATGGCCTCATGTATAGAGGGTAGCTATAATAACATTGAATAAGTAATCGAGGACAGGCAACACGGAGTAGTCATTCAGCTTGGGGATTTGGAGGGTGTCTAACAACTTCCCATCGTAAAACTAGCTTGTTACGAATTGTCACTCGAGTCCTCGAGATTCAACGAACGAATAGATTTGGAATTTTTGATGTCAGGTGTGTACGTTGATCAGTTTCTCTGGAAGAATTGGAAAGAGAAGTATTAAAATGTTATATTAAGTGGTAGTCAGATGAGACAAGGTTGGAACCGAACGCCCAGATTATTCATTCAAAATGTAAAGGAGGTTAATAAATTCTCTGAAAATATAACAAGATACGGATAATTGAGAACGAATTTAAAATATTACAGTTCCATTCACAAAGAAAAATTCAGATCAGATAAGAGTCGGAAAGTGCTTTTCACAGTGTATTCGGGGGTTTGGAGGTTCAAGTGTCTAGCAAGAGATCGGCTGTCCTGATAAGTTTTTCGTCAGTCCCTCCAGGAAAATACGAAGATTTACATTAAGTTAGCTCACGACTATCCAGTTCCTAATTCGTTTTAATTTATTAATCATCCAATCATTCGACGATATTAAATCGCGATTAAAAAATGTAATTATCGACACAAACCAATGTTGGGAAAATTTGTCTTGAAGAAGGAAACAACCAGGTTCTCCGAAACGACTGCACGTTACTCCATTACAGCATTTTATAATCACTAATTTAAAATAAACAATATTCGTCCAAAATCGTTGTGAAAGTCTGAGGAACTACGTAAGATGTTTATTAAGCGAGAGATGCCTTTAGTTAGTTAATTACTTAGACTCTTAATAGGCTAGCATAGACGTAGATGGGAGGATAATCTCAGGCGGGATCTATGGGAGATAGGAGTTGAAGGAGACTGGATTTTGTTGGCCCAGGACAGGGTCCGGTGGAGGGCTTTGGTTAATTCGGTGATGAACCTTTGTGTTCGCTAAGCCATCTGGTTAGTTAGTTAGTTATAGGCTAGCAAGTTACAGTGACTGATGCAGTACGTTAATGAGGTAATTAATGCTTCACCATTATAGGAAGAGACATGGTATAGATGAGAGATATTTGTGCCCCTGCCTGGAATTAAAGCCCGGTCATCCAGTGAGTAAGCAACCAGTTTACTGAACCTGGCGGAGGTGAAACAGAGAGTGACCATTTAATTAGTGGAGCAGACTTACGTGTCCCATTTCCAAACCGCAGAGCTGTTTCATTTGACCTTTAGTTTTTCCCTGTTTCTCAACATTACACCACAAATGCAGACACCTCAACTTCTGGTATTCTGAGGCGTCAGGGTAATTAAATTGCAGCTCTGACCATCGTTCCTCGCTGGTCGGAGGAAATACGCGAACTGTAATCTAATGAGGGGCTCGCTACAAGCTTCTAGGTCGTGGTTTGCTTCTCTTTTCGTGCCCTCGACAAAAAGGAAGCTTTGGAATAACGCGTAAAAGTCCAGCCAACCGCTGTTGTCATCCACAGTTTACGCCTCCTAGTCTGCAACCCGCCCGACAGTAGTGTCGCTTGTGTCACGGGGCTCGCAGGCGCGTCTGAATAATATCCCCGTACGACTACTCCGTCGATTCTACAAAATTTAACCGTACATCTTAACACAATCCAGTCACGACTCAAACCTGGGAAATGTCTAGCCCAGAAACGAATGCTTGTTAGCTTCCTTTGCCCTGTGTTGTCTCGTAATGTCAGATGAAATGGTCCTTGTAATTTTAATTGCCTCTGGAAGTCGTAATTGCATATTTTAACGTCAGCATTGCGGTAGAACTCATGTTGACTCTTCAGGGACTCTAGAAAGGTTAAGTGTGGTTACCATACGGAAGGAGCAAACACTTGTCTACAATTGTTTTAGGTTTTGACAGCGTTCAGAAAGAAAATATATGTCTTCTGGGCTCTAGTGCCGTGTAGTCTGGTATAAATTATAAAAACCTTTTGGTTTATATAAAACACACGAAGTTAAAAATATGTGTGTGGAGACAATTGAAAAAATTATCTTCAAAACTGTAATCTTCATCAAATATTATTAAAATGACCAAATTAAAGGAGATGAGATTGGACAAGGATTGAAGTTTGCATGGGGGAGACAATACATGCATACAAAATTTTGGTTTTAAAGCCTGAATGGAGGATACAGTCGGAGGACTTGGGAGTCGACGAAAGGACAATATTAAGATGACTATAAGAGGAAAAGTGTATTAAAGTGTGGAATGGGTTTATCTCGCCGAGGACAGGAGCATTTTGTTGTCAACACGGTAATGAACATTTTGGTTCCTAAACGACGTGGAATTTGTTCGCTGGTTGAGTATTCTGTTAGCTTTTTAATTTTTATATATATATATATATATACACATAGAGAGAGAGAGAAAAAAAAGAAGAAATATAACATGAATGGAATCGTAGACTTTCAAAATGCTTTTATAATAAATCAAATCAAAAATTGTTACAACAGATGTGTATTCATCCATTTCGGTTCAGTTTAATAAGTGCATCCAGCTACAAATTTCTGTCAAGACGAGACACTGTATTCAACTGTCTCCTTCCTTGCCACACCCAGCTACAAGAGACATAATCGATAGTAAAACAGCTCTTGTCACTTGTAATCTCGAAGTTCCCAATAACTAAACCAAACAAAACTTTACCACAACCAGTATTGGAACTAATCATCGTCTAGCTGAATGAGTTTTATAAATTTACACATCTCAGTGGTTGTATTCCGATGAACGAAGAAAAGTAACTGGCATACTTTAAGAAGCATTTTTTCATCATATAATTTAATTAATCACATTAATTATTTGTTCAAATTTAATATGTCATAACATCAAAGTTTCACCGGAATAGAAACATTTCAAAATAAGAAAATATTCATTCATTAGTTTCATAAAATTAATCTAATTTCTTATGTGTAAAAGAAATATTTTTATTTAAACTTTTAAATTGCTTAAAATGTTCTTTTTTGTAGCAACAAGAAGGAATATAACCAATTTTTATAAAGATATTTTTGATGTTAGCGTCTAATAAAATACCTACCAAAATTTGACGCGTACGAATGTAACACTCTGGTGTAGGCAACACTTTCGTCTGTGACGTAGGTAGTCAGCTACAGGACTTCACGATGTCATAATCCATAACGCAAAAATTCAGACAGTCAGGGTCATGAGAATCTAATATCGCATTTGTTAACTGTTTCATATTGTATCCAAGTACAGACTTCGCGTGAAAACATAAGCGGCATATGTCTGAAAACAAATAGCAAATTATTAGACTACTTTTATATTTCAGAGATCCATCGTTAATACCTTGATTTAATTACTTCGTTTAGTGCAGTTTCGGGACAAACCATGGCTTAAGCGAGAGGAATGCATCTAACACGTAAGAACAAGAATTTGAAGTAGATGGTTCTTATAAAACGTAAATTTTTAAGACAAAGAGAAATGTGTAGGATAATGCAGATTCTGATATTAGAACGTAGAAGATGACTGGAAAAATGTAAAAGAAATTCTTGGATACAAATCCATAGGAAGAGTAATTGGATTAGGTCTTGGAAGAAGAAATGGAATCGATAAAAGATGAAAAGAAAAATGCATACAAAAAATATTTTCAAGGCAGACTGTGTTATTTAACGAGCTTAAGTCTGGAAATTATCAAAGAACCACAAAAAGACAAGATTGTGATGTGTTAGGTAAACCAATGGAATAAGAAATAACTGAATAAAAATTTACTTGGATATTATCCATCGTCTAGTAATAAAACGTAAAAAACGTAAGACGACGTTTCGGAGATGGGGCTCTATCTCCGTCTTCAGGTTCCTACTCAGTTGGGCCCACTAGATAGAGCTAATCCCTATCTCCGGAGATAGGGATTAGCTCTATCTAGTGGGCCCAACTGAGTAGGAACCTGAAGACGGAGATAGAGCCCCATCTCCGAAACGTCGTCTTACGTTTTTTACGTTTTATTACTAGACGATGGATAATATCCAAGTAAATTTTTATTCAATTGACTCTTCACCATCGTCAAGAAGTTTTAGATAAGAAATAACTGGTGTACAAGGAATAGGATTTAAAATATTTCAAAAATTAAAATGGAGGGGAACGTTGAAATAAAATTAAATTTAGTACCTAAAGACGCCTGGAAAATACATTTGATGGAATTATGGAATACAGAAACAATCAATGAAGAAAGCACAGAAGAAATCAAGAAGAGTTAGAAATAGTAACAGTTGACGGAAAAGAGGCTTCAAATAGGAGACGAGTCCGCCATTACTAATCTATTCAACAATCACGATTATTCTCCATGCACTGCGAAGTAGTCTCTGCATTTGAAAGCGCCATTTACGATCAAGCAAGTTGCGCCTTCCTGCTTGGTAAAAATCAACTGTGGTAAGGTGCAGAGGCACTAAACAGATTTGTACCGCAAGCTCGTAATTCGGTTCTCTTGAGATCTGAAACTGGTTCGCCCGCTCCTATTCCAGGACGTCGTACTTCAACGGTTCGAAGTCTCTCATGACTGCAAATGACGTAGCAATCAATGGAGAGCTATCGAGAAGATGGAATCACGTTTCATTGCAAGTTATCTCGCATTTCGGTTTGATCTCAGATGTCTTTAGACGATCCTCCTTCTTACCCAATATGAATACCAACTACATCAGACCTCATTACAGACATGAAAAAATAAGACACTTTCGTCCTACGTTTTACGATACCTACTACGTCACTTCTCGGGTTCTCCGTATCAAACCATAATCAAAGAAGAGTTGTTGAAAATAAGTTAGGTTTCTTGTATTCGTTATAAGCCAGGAGGCTGCATTGGGGCAGACATGTACAAAGGACGGGGAAACAAGGAATGCATGAAGAATTTTTGATCGCAAAACTCTTCGAATCCTTGTATGATTTGAGGTTTTCACAGCGGTGATTATGAAGATTTCTGTCTTCTGGGTTGTTCCGTTGTATAATCTGATATATCGCCCTGATGACGGAGGCAGTATGACCTCTGAAACGTCGGTAAACATCTACCAAACTACACAGCGCAACAACCCAGAAGACAGAAATCTTCTTCGAATCCCTCTTTGATGATAACATAAAACGATGGTAGAAGCCATCTTAAGGAGTGATTTTGAGGACCGGAGGATGGTAAAACCTCCTCAGAATTGTGTCTTACCGCTACATTGAAGTTGGAGAGGCCATCTACACCTATAAAGCTTAATAATACACAGTTAATATCATTCTTGCATATTTAATTTTAACTGTCCGAAGATTACAGCTCCGACCGTCTTAGCCATTCCACCTTCTTTCGACGTTGGTATTGGCCATTGAAAGTCGTTCTTTCCAAATGTTTAACGGGTGTAGAAAGATAAGTTATTTGTGTTCTGCTGCTCGCGGGTGCAATAGACAACTGGATTAGTGCATAAATGGCCGGAGACTGGGTTCATACGAAGTGGGAGGTTATTTGAAAGGTTTGTCGGGTAGGATCTTGTAAGTGTTGGTTCAGCGGCCTCGTATAACGACACAACGACACGTAACGATGTTTTGTTATCATCTCTTAAGGTATTATTTATTTATAGACACTGTAATATGTCTTACTTCCATTCTTCGGTGATTGTTCGCGAGACGACAGGCGATGTAAGGACGTCAACACCTATGACGCTCTGTCGCAGTTCGACGCTCCACCGCTGATAAACGAAGGGTGTCATTGGCCATATCTACTAATTTTGCCCCGACATGAACCTATTGTTACGTTATTCAAACCACGTTTAGTGATTATTTATTATTTAGTGTTCTGTCTGACGACAGGTCCATATGAACAGGATTCTTCCATCCTTTTCTCGGACTGGGACCTGTTCATATACGTTCTTGGCAGATGATCCAGAAGTGGTTTGCCATTGCCTTCTTCTGTGTGTGAATGGAGTAATTGTTGGGATGCCACGGAGGAAAACTCCGGGCTGCCTAGACCACGGCCTTGCCCACCACAAGTTATAAATTCGGGCACCGCAATGGGGGCTGTGTCATAGCTCAGGTGGTTAGTCGCATGCTGCTCACCACTGAAGTCGGAGTGCACATATGGGGCTCGCAGCCAACTGCGTGACAAGGCGTGGGTTTCTCTGACCGGGTCCCTCGATTTTCCCTGTCAGTATATTTCCATCGTTGCCCTGTACTCACTCATGTATCACCCGCGGCTGGACAATGGACCCGCTGCTAGTGCCCGCAGGTCCATAGAAACAAAGCCTCACCCCATCCCAACAATCTATTTATATAACAAGCAAGAGTTGGTTTGTTGGTTATCAGTTGCTGGTAAGGGACTTTTGACCTTAATGGATAATATTTATGTACGCGCATGTCATTATAATCTGATGCTGTTGAGAACATTTTAACCGAATGGGATAATAATTATGACCACAGTAAACGTGCTTATTACAAAAGATTTTCCCGTCATTCCTGACGGGAAATTTACTAGTAACAATATAATTTAGTAAACCATCTCACCGTTAACTGTCCACTGAAAGCGAAATGAGAGAAGTGGAAATATTAAATGGAATCCATCGACGTTAGTGTTCAACGACGCACTGAATCCCTCTCTTAGGAATGCTCTGGCATAACGAGACGCGGTAATTAGCACCTTCTGCAAGATCCTGCTATACGATTAATTACTTCGAGCTGTGATCCTTCCTGCGCTAATTTTAGATACAAACTGCAATCACATACTTCAATGGTTCTGCCTTAATTACAGGCCGTATATTTTCTTATTATTTAGTGTCTATAATGACGTCCGGATGAGCACAATTTTCTCGTTAAAATTTACAAAATTATTCACGTGATATAGCAATCTTACCTCCCACCGTTAAACAAAAACGTAAAAAAAAATTATTTGTCCGTAAAATATATTTCAGCCAAACCGTGCAGAAGCTAACTCAGTTCCTCGCATTAAACACTTGTCACTGGTTCAATTGGCAACGCGTAATTTACATTACATTTTAAGTTCTCACGGCTGTAAGTGTGAATATAAGGGCCTTCTGTGTTATTCCGCCACTAAGTCTAGTATAAGAGTACCGATGTTTCGAAAGTAATTTCTTCTACCATCATCAGGGCGATGAGTAAGTAACGCGTGAGGAAAAGGTTTGAGGTATGGGAACCAGACCTCAGCAAGTTCATATTTACAGCTTCAAGGCTTATCTACTGGCGAAAAAGACAGAAAGTTTCCATGTTGATGTCTTGAGACCTACAAAGAGGTGTCGTAACACGTTTAATTTTCAGAACCCTATCGAGTGTTGGTGTTGTTTCCACCTCAGAAGTTCGTACGGACGACGTGTCTGTTCTAACTGATTGTAAATTCCACCATTTTGCTATGAGTTTCTAGTTGTTCCATCCCGAGAAGCCTAATTTGTTCTTCGGGAAAAAGAAAGACTTTACGGAGTCTACAAGCGGCATATGTTTTTTATAAAATCTTTGCAAATTGGTACTCCGTGCCTATCAAAAACTCTAATTCAGACAAGCCTGTTATAAACTGCGTAATTCATAAAGATTTCTATAGCGATGTCTATAGTTAGCAACAGTGACGTGGATCTTGGATGATCCCAATCTGAATGAGGCGGATCTGTGACTTTGCCTTTAGTTAACAAGCACCAGTTTCATTGACTGAAATTCATACTCTTCATAAATGTTTATCCCTAACCACATATATTTATAAAATTATGAAGGCTCTCGATTACACAATGATGATATTGTATTTAGATACGTCTACATTTATTGAATATTCTTTTGATAAAATTATGTCGTCAGCTGTCAGTTTCGGGGAATTTTCTTGAAGTGAGAGTTATGAAAATTTGCTGGAAATATTATTTTATTTTTTACTTGTTCGTAATTTATTAACGACGAAATAGACGTTGAAGAATTTCATTGCAGGCAGACTTTTAAACTGCTTTGAAAATTACCGTGTACTTGTATTTTTGTAAACATACCCACACATACGTATTGTTAAATTTGTCCTTTAAATTACATGATATGCAGATGATTATTCATAATATTACATTGGTAAATACATTACATTTATGTCTAACGTAACTGAAAGTATGTATAGCAAATAATGCTTTAATTTAATATTAGACTTAAAATGTCATATGTTACTTGTACCTGTTTTGTTTACGAAACTGACTAGTGCGTCGTTGATCCACACCCCCAGTGCCAAGACGTAGGTCCTCTAAAAGAACTTTCTTTTCATCACGTGAACGAGGTTCGGGTTGGCATTTGAATGTGAATTTGCGCGTTTCTTGATAATGCGAACAGAAACTGACAAGAATGGGGATACACGAATTAAATTATTTCATTTCTCTTTGAATTCTGCAGCTCAGGTGGCAGAAACGTATTCCGTGCTTTCGAAAGTGGACTTCCTCTTGCGACTGTCAGCACATGAAAAATTAAGCTGACACTGAAATAAATAAAAAATGTAGAATTTGAGGTTTTTACAGCTGCGAGTATGAAGATTTCTGTCTTCTGGGTTGTTACGCTGTGTAGTCTGGTCGATGTTAACTAACGTTTCAGAGGTCATACTGCCTCCGTCTTCAGGGCGATGAGTATGAAGATTTCTGTCTTCTGGGTTGTTACGCTGTGTAGTCTGGTCGATGTTAACTAACGTTTCAGAGGTCATACTGCCTCCGTCTTCAGGGCGATGAGTATGAAGATTTCTGTCTTCTGGGTTGTTACGCTGTGTAGTCTGGTCGATGTTAACTAACGTTTCAGAGGTCATACTGCCTCCGTCTTCAGGGCGATGAGTATGAAGATTTCTGTCTTCTGGGTTGTTACGCTGTGTAGTCTGGTCGATGTTAACTAACGTTTCAGAGGTCATACTGCCTCCGTCTTCAGGGCGATGAGTATGAAGATTTCTGTCTTCTGGGTTGTTACGCTGTGTAGTCTGGTCGATGTTAACTAACGTTTCAGAGGTCATACTGCCTCCGTCTTCAGGGCGATGAGTATGAAGATTTCTGTCTTCTGGGTTGTTACGCTGTGTAGTCTGGTCGATGTTAACTAACGTTTCAGAGGTCATACTGCCTCCGTCTTCAGGGCGATGAGTATGAAGATTTCTGTCTTCTGGGTTGTTACGCTGTGTAGTCTGGTCGATGTTAACTAACGTTTCAGAGGTCATACTGCCTCCGTCTTCAGGGCGATGAGTATGAAGATTTCTGTCTTCTGGGTTGTTACGCTGTGTAGTCTGGTCGATGTTAACTAACGTTTCAGAGGTCATACTGCCTCCGTCTTCAGGGCGATGAGTATGAAGATTTCTGTCTTCTGGGTTGTTACGCTGTGTAGTCTGGTCGATGTTAACTAACGTTTCAGAGGTCATACTGCCTCCGTCTTCAGGGCGATGAGTATGAAGATTTCTGTCTTCTGGGTTGTTACGCTGTGTAGTCTGGTCGATGTTAACTAACGTTTCAGAGGTCATACTGCCTCCGTCTTCAGGGCGATGAGTATGAAGATTTCTGTCTTCTGGGTTGTTACGCTGTGTAGTCTGGTCGATGTTAACTAACGTTTCAGAGGTCATACTGCCTCCGTCTTCAGGGCGATGAGTATGAAGATTTCTGTCTTCTGGGTTGTTACGCTGTGTAGTCTGGTCGATGTTAACTAACGTTTCAGAGGTCATACTGCCTCCGTCTTCAGGGCGATGAGTATGAAGATTTCTGTCTTCTGGGTTGTTACGCTGTGTAGTCTGGTCGATGTTAACTAACGTTTCAGAGGTCATACTGCCTCCGTCTTCAGGGCGATGAGTATGAAGATTTCTGTCTTCTGGGTTGTTACGCTGTGTAGTCTGGTCGATGTTAACTAACGTTTCAGAGGTCATACTGCCTCCGTCTTCAGGGCGATGAGTATGAAGATTTCTGTCTTCTGGGTTGTTACGCTGTGTAGTCTGGTCGATGTTAACTAACGTTTCAGAGGTCATACTGCCTCCGTCTTCAGGGCGATGAGTATGAAGATTTCTGTCTTCTGGGTTGTTACGCTGTGTAGTCTGGTCGATGTTAACTAACGTTTCAGAGGTCATACTGCCTCCGTCTTCAGGGCGATGAGTATGAAGATTTCTGTCTTCTGGGTTGTTACGCTGTGTAGTCTGGTCGATGTTAACTAACGTTTCAGAGGTCATACTGCCTCCGTCTTCAGGGCGATGAGTATGAAGATTTCTGTCTTCTGGGTTGTTACGCTGTGTAGTCTGGTCGATGTTAACTAACGTTTCAGAGGTCATACTGCCTCCGTCTTCAGGGCGATGAGTATGAAGATTTCTGTCTTCTGGGTTGTTGCGCTGTGTAGAACTCACGCAGAAGGAAAAAATAATCCCATGGGATTCATTTTTATTCTTAAGAGAATGGACGAATAACACAAAATAATGTGTCTTTTCTCTTGTGAAAATTCGTCCTTTACGCTTACGTCAGAAGTTGCAGTGCTTGATTGTGTTCATTTAGAATCTTTGTTGCTGTTTGGCGTCATTTATATTCTACAGAAATGTCTGGCTCTGTCAGATTTTTTAGTTCTATCCGATTCTGTGCAAGACAGGGCCGCTATTTTTGACCG
Organism: Zootermopsis nevadensis; assembly: GCF_000696155.1. The sequence goes on from NW_019060214.1 coordinate 220,148, forward strand.
AGCTGGGTATTTTTTTTGGGGGGGGGGGGGCAGCGTGCGTTTAGTCAGTTTTTGATATGTGTATCAGACTTCTAAGAAACAAAAAACGATCAGTACCGGACTAGAACAAGGCAGAAGATTCAACGAGCAAAAATTTATGACTCATAACTGTAAAGAACAGGAACGTAATCTTTTTTCAGTCATTTTGAAATACGGAAGTCCACATTTGAAAGAACCCAGTGAGCCTAATGGTGATATCTGTCACAATAATTTTACAGTATTTTCAACTGAAGAATGTCCAAGAAGGAACTGAGACCCACTGGTCTTTATGCCACAATGTTAAATTAACAGCGTCGGTCAATTGTGGACAGGGTTAAATCGGTTCTTAAAGAACTATTTAACTTCACAAGACAATAAATTTGAAGGATTTCAGGTTCGTTAAAATATGCACGGTTAGGTTCTGTTTTCAGTTTAAATTTCGGCTCAAAATCCTGATTTTTAAACACGTGGGATCTAAATTCACATTTGTCCGTCAATGTACGAGGTTGTGAGGTACTCGTTAGCTCAGAGCGGTTAACGTGTTTCGTTTATGTTAGCGCAGATTGAGTTTAAAAAAACTCTTGTGTCTGCTGGCTTCATGTACGAGCGCGTCCTCAAAGTAAGTTTCCCACTCGTCCCACAGCTAGCAAACCTTATATTGCGCGAAGCGACTGTGCATACGTGATAGAGCAATGACGTAGCATGGCGCATGCACTAACGG
>NW_019060214.1:226305-239214 GCF_000696155.1 Zootermopsis nevadensis
GAAAACCTAGATATCATTCAGTAATCCGCTGAAAACCAGCAGAATTCCTTCATCACGGAATTTCGTGAAAGTATTAGTTTAGTAAAAATAGCGCAAGGCTGTCCCACTATACTCCATGTAGGCGCTTGGGGGAAGACGTGATATAGTTCCTATTCATTTTGACCTCGGCCTTATATGGGGGTGAGTGGTCAGCGTCACGTCCAGGCCGTGGGGGATCGAACCTCGGTAATCCAGTCCGTAACCAGTCACTACACTGACTGAGCTACCCCCATACATTATATCAGCTGAGTTACTTTTACAAAATATTTGTTTGTCTAAAATGAATTGTGCACGTTTAATAAAAAACAAATTAGTAGACGAGAAAGCTCTAAGTTCCTGTTGGCTTTACATGTATTCATTGTTACTAGAACAATTCCTCGTTAGATTGAAGCGTGCTTTTACTGTATGAGATTCGAGGGTAGAACGTGTATCGTGCTTAACACTGTTTCCACTTCAAATCCACTTACTGTCCTCCTGTATTTCAGTATAACTGTGCCTTGTGATAAGAAGCAGGTAAAATGAACTTAATATTGTTTGTCATCTTAAAATGGACCAGTAATCTTATTGTATTTATCTGTTTCTTCTATACTTTAAAAATACTTTGTTCTACGCTGAAAATTTTATTTCACAGTTTTGTCAAACTGACTAATATTTGTATATTACACCAAGTTTTATTTACATACAAAAGTGTGGTAACAGCCATGAACCATTAAAATTTCAAACTGTCACTTCTAGTAATATTTCTCCTTTTTAATGTTCTTTCATTAAATACTTTGGAACGGTGCTTGATATTCCATAATAAATTGTAAATTTAAGCCAGTTAAAATGTGGATTTTTTTTATTAAAATGTAATTAAAATCACACAATGAATTAGAGTTTTTATTTTGGTAATTATTTACGCTAATAATTCCACGCGTGAATCGTTGTCCTTTCTATTTCAGAAAATAGTTAATTGAGGTTTAAAAACAACCTCAAACGTACTTCCAAGTCTTTTATAAGAATAATTATCCTTGGCTGTTACGCATTTCACATGAATGGTCGTTGTTTCCAGTTTGCATACTGCGGTGGTGTAAGGAGAAATTCGTATCTGTCCATCTAAGGTCGAATAAAAAGTCTTAATTATGTTGTGTTGGGAGGAAAATACTAAAAACTGTTGACAAACAGTAATTTTTCTTTTTCTTGGTGCAATCCAGTTCCCTAACAGTTTTCTAAAATACGGCTCATCTCTCCATCATACAAAACGTTTCTACATGACATAAAGGAGACGTAACTCAGATATTCTGTATTTAATTTTAACAATTTTCGTTATAGTAAACACTGAACCAAAGTACAAGGAAATCTGCTTCGTCTCTCTGTCTATTGTCATAGGTTTAGTGTGATTACCTTTGTAACAATAGACATGTATCTTTTATAACTGAACGTGAAGACCAATTCTTGTTATACACATGATATTTTAAATTTAATTTTGTTTTCGCTTTGATCTCAGCAGGGCAGGATTTTGAAATATTTAAAATGGTCCATGTAGGACTTGAGGTTTTCACGGCGGTGAGTCTGAAGATTGCAGTCTTATGAGTTGTTGCGCCCTGATGATGGAGGCAGCAAGGACCTCTGAAACGTCGGTAAACTTCTACCAGACTACACGGCGAAACATCCCAGAAGACAGCCATCTTCAAAAACTTAATTCCCCTGATTGTCCGGTATTTTTTAATTAAGCTTCTTAGAAACAAGTTGTCTTGTAATTGTACGAAGTTCCTTACAAACTTCTCGAGTCTTCGAAGCTTCACCTTCTCTCTCAATCTGTAGTCTGAAGACCAAAGATGTTTTCTTTGCTACTGTAAGCTCGTAAGAAGATTATTTGTCTTTCCATCATTACTGTTAAAAATTCTTGCAACCCACGTGATTGTGAAAAGCTGATGAAATATCTACAGAACATTCAAGTATAGAAAACAGGGGTAGGTAAACAGAGATAAATCCAATACGACCCCTGTCTATGTTCACGTGTTAATATATCGGTTCTATATAACTCCTTATAAATATCGTATAAAGTAACCTGATCACTTAAGTATATACATTATAGAACATTTTAAGTTAAGTTTTCTGCCAAAACATTACATTCTTCTCTTATCTTTTTGATTATTTCCATATTTTCTTTTTTATTCTGTTAAACTGACCAGCTGAATATTCATTGGCTACCAATTCTTTATTCTGTTAAATTGACCAGCTGAATATTCATTGGCTACCATTTCTAGGCAGCATTCATTTAGAAATAAGATCATGAACATAGAACATAATTTATTTTACGTAATATCTGATCCATTGTGACATGTTTTTGGGCAAAGTTGCCCATCTTCAGACTATTTCCAGTGAACATTTATACTATTAGATAATATGTTGATGTGTCGTTCTACCATACACAATTAAGATTATTAGAAATTAAGTACAAATTAAAATGATTCTTCGTTGTGTTACATGTACGATTGGGTTACCTTATTCTTTATCTCCTAATCAATTTTGTTTGCTATCATTTGGTTTATGTTACTGAGTAAATGTTTTCCTGTTGTCTGTGTCATTAAGGCCACATATTCCACTAATTAGCGTCAGTAAAGCTTTGTTATTGATATTTATATCTCTAGTAAGTGCGCTAATTTGTACCAAGACCCACTCTTAAAATGTGGCGTTATACTTATTATATTTTATTTAGTGTTCTGTCTGACGACAGGTCGATATGAACAGGATCCTTCCATCCTTTTCTCGGACTGGGACCTGTTCATATACGTTCTCGGCAGATGATCCAGAAGTGGTTTGCCATTGCCTTCTTCTGTGTGTGAATAGAGTAATTGTTGGGATGCCACGGAGAAACCGGGGAAGCCCCCGGAGGAAACCTCCGTGTTGCCTAGACCACGGCCTTGCCCAACACAAGTTATACATTCGGGCACCGCCGGGAATCGAACCCGAGACCCCAGGATTACAAGGCCAGCGTTCTAACCGCTAGACGACAGTAAAATTTATAAACAGCAGATGATAATCCTAAATTTAAATAAACGATAATAAGAAATGTAATTAAAGCAATGCAGTGCCCCTCTGTAACAAATAATACGATTGGCTCCCCGATATCTTTACATCCATTAAAATTATAATTTATGGTGCACGTCTGTGTGATTGCCTAATAAGCGTTCAATTCTTGTATATGCTGACATTTTACCACGAAAGAAAGTTACATTTCTTGCCACATATTTGCATTTCTCAATACGGGAAACGCAACATTAAACCGGTTTAGCTGCGACCAACGAGTGCAGTTATGCGAAAATTATCACATCATCATCATCGTTTTCTACCAAACGACGAGTTAGGCCACTTTTTTTACATATTCCAGCATTAGTCGTAGTCATAGGAAACAGCAAGGCTTTGAATTGCGTTAAATTTTGTGTCTTCATGTACATGTTACATCACAGTACTCTGGAAGGAACTTTTTTTTTGCATAAAAGTGTATAATAAATTCCGTCTTGGGTAGTTCCATATTCCAGACGCGACACGTAAGGCATGCCTGCTAGGAGGAGCTTTGTACACCTGTCATGTACATACTGTGACGTAGACACGAACGCAAAACTAAAAAAGGGCACATCTAACAGTCTTCAGCTAGTAATAGTCGTTCACGTGTCCCAGAAAGTCCCTGTTTTATAGACTCCGAAGAATCATTATACCATATTCTTAAGCGCCTGTAAATTGAACGTATCTTGTGCCAATTTAATGAAATCCAGACCTTGACACTTAACGCCAAGATGAACTTCTACAGATGTACAATCTTTCCATCTACTTCTAAGTCTAAAAGTGGTTCTTTTCCTTTAGGTTCCCCGGTTAAATTATGTTTAAATTATCAATATAATGAAGATTTCTGTCGGAGACAGTGTGACATCTGAAACGTCGATAAACTTCTACCAGACTATACGGCGCAACAACTTAGAAAACAGAAATCTTCATACTCGCCGCTGTTAAAACATCAAATCGTACATATCATTATTTCTAAGTGTCCAGCCAATCTTGTTTTTCTTGATTTTATCTCTGAAATACTATTTGGTTTTGACAATAAAATTCTAAACTCCATTTTGTCCAGCATCTTGATTTTTTCCTCTTAGGCCAAATACGACTACGACGTTACCAGTGGCTTTCATTGAACGCTCTAGAATAGAAAAAAAAAATAAAGCCGAACTGTAAACAGAACATTTTCTACGCATCAGCCCTTAACGTCGTCTCGTGTAGGTGCAAACAGAGTGACATTAATTATGTAGACCCGTGGGGTATTTATATTTCTGTCTGTTTTGGTTTGGTGTGTCGGAATCCATTCTTAAGGGATGTTTGTCGACGTCTGTGCTGAACAAAAACTTGTTGCCTTATGGAAGAACGCCTGTCATGCACTGTTTAACGGGCTGCAGAATACAAAAGTGAAACTCAAACTGATTGGAGAAGTTTTTCTTAAGTTATGTGCTTCTGGACAAGGTTCAAAAATCCGCCCGTCTGTCACATCGTAACGGCCAACAAAGTGCTTCACCAGTTTCGACCAGACTTGTTATGATACAGGCATATCTGCACTAAATTTTGTCGAATCTCTTTGCCTTGCAGGAGTTAATATCGTTTCAAGGACAACTATTTTCGAGGTGATACATTATTTCGCAACTCTCATCAACATTCAACATAACCTAAAACTTCTGAAGAATATATTCAAGCTAGTATCCCCACTGCAGTTAATAGTATAAATTGCGTATTTTCCCATTATAAAATAGCGAATTCGATCAAAAAGGACGCAATCCGTGCACTTGCACTGATACTGAACAAATTATCGTTGATTCTGAAGACGATTCAGGCTATAGGGGCGAGACTGGTTAGGTTAGGTTAGGTTAGGTTAGGTTAAGTTAAGTTAGGTTAGGTTAGGTTAGGTTAGGTTAGGTTAGGTTCCTTCAGTGATGAGCCAGTTAAGAAGAGACAATTTATAATTGACTAGACAATTACAAGACCACCACGGTGGTCTAGCGGTTAGAACGCTGGCCTTGTAATCCTGGGGGTCTCGGGTTCGATGCCCGAATTTATAACTTGTGTTGGGCAAGGCCGTGGTCTAGGCAACACGGAGTTTTCCTCCGTGGCATCCCAACAATTAATCCATTCACACACAGAAGAAGGCAATGGCAAACCACTTCTGGATCATCTGCCAAGAACGTATATAAACAGGTCCCAGTCCGAGAAAAGGAGGGAAGGATCCTGTTCATATGGACCTGTCGTCAGACAGAACACTACAAATAAAAAAAAGACAATTACAGTTCTTCTAATAGTGACAATGAGATGATTCAAACATAAATATTCTATGGTCTGATGTAAAGCCTGGGTTCCAAATATGGAAGTCTGTACTTGCAAGGAAGTTCGTGAATGATTATTAACCAGCTGATTGAGATTTATTCAGATTTAGACTCATTCACGAAACAGTTACTATAGAGTTCATCGACATCTTTATTTAATAATAAACGTCTCAAGAGTAATTAAGCAAAGAATAATCAATAATGTCTCATAACAAATGCTTATGAAACCATACCACCTGTGGAACAACCCTTTGCATTGCGTTCCAATAGTCTTCCACCAATCAACTTCCACTGCATAAGTTATCGAAACACTGAAAATGCTAATTCGCTACGGAAAAGCTAGTTAACGTCTCCCAAGATGGCTGCACATCTCGCTAGTTACTTCCGTGAAATTTTAAGCTGGTGTTATCGACTGTGATCGAAGGATCGTAAATGGCATCGACCTTCTCCGACGTTTCGTTCGCTCTATTGAAATTGGGCAGTTATAAAGGGTGATTCCAGATTGGACGTAAATACTTTTAGTACTGAGTTGTGCCCCCAAAAACAGCGATATAGTTCACATGGGTTCGAAAATCCTTATTTTTTTAATTTAGGGACCTTCCTGCATGTTTCAATTTGACAAGCAAAGGACCTGGTAATAATAAATAGTGGCCGTACACCGGCTGTACGATATATATTTTTTACCGTACAGTGGTGGCTTAAACAAGGCATCATAAATGTACCAGGTGGCGCCGGTCACAATCTGGTAGGCAATTCTAGTACAACCAAGCGTTAGATATGTTTACGAGCAGTATTTATGCTCACCACGTGCTTTGTCCATGAAATATTAGCAAGGAAAAAGGGCCCTAACTTAAAAAAAGTACCTTCGGACACGTGAATACCTACATGATTGTTGTTGGATGTACAACTCACCACTAAAATTTGTACGACAAACATTCAATTACTCTGTACATGCGAATTGGTTGTAACCAGTTGTGTCGACAGCTGAAGTTGATAGGCGGCAGCTAAGGAGACAAAGATTCATTGTTAAATTCATTACGTGTTTATTGAAACCTAAATAGAACAAAAATTTGCATTTGTCTTTACAGAAATAATTCCGTATTTGGAGACGGAGCACAGTAAGTTAATTACTCTTGACTATTGTTACTATTGTCGTCAGAAGTAGGATTGTAATTTGATCTAAAATTATAAACAATTATGGATAAATTACATAAGATGCTCGCCGGCCCAGAAGAACTTATATATGACATGATTACTAGCTAAGGTTAGGAAAGGAACGCACAAGAACTGTAAGCGATATACGTAATATCAGGTATGATGAGAACAAAATTAAAATAAATTACGTAGACTAAATAAATTTGTGCGAATTCGTCTGTTTCGGTTCCGAGAAGCCGTTCGCCGCCTTCAGGCTTTCATCTAGTCGCTACTTCAACGTCGTCTCACTCGCCCTAGTCCTGGCTTGTGGTTCCTCAAATCCATCGACTCCTTTTATGTTACACGTTGGCAATAGCTGGAGGGTTGATATTAATAGAACCATTTAACCTCATTTAATTGAATTAAGTCTATCAAAATTATATTAGAAGGAAACTTATGTTAGAGAAGATTCAGTGAACTTAATCATGATTAAGACTGAGAGATATCGCAGGATGGTTTGCGTTATTTGCATTTTAATTGAATCCATTAAAATTCGCTGGATAGTAAATTAAAACTGGACCAAGAGGTCTATTCCGACTGGCTACATATTGATTAGTAATATACTTGGCGCTGTATAGCATAAAAAACACTACCCTAATTATACTGTACACAGCAATCAGAGACCGGCGCTCGAATACTCTGAGAGACGAGTTTGTTACTTAGCCTGAATGTTACATTAGGACTGCTTGAGAATCGTAATGTGTTACCAAACATCTCCACCTCTGTGACGAGTAGGATAATACTGCAGTGTGCCGACATATGAGACTTACCGGCTCGCCACGGGTCCTCAACTTCCAGCTCATCTGTGAGGGCCCAAAGTCCTTCTATAATCGTAGTCGGTCATAAGGGCGAAGGTGGCGCGTCATGCATAAACCACATACGGGAACGTGTGTCTAATGGAATGTCATCCTGAGTTACTGAAGTTCTGTTTGTAGGAACTTTAAATAGATAACACCTGTGATACCAGCGGACGAAATGAGAGCAGAATGATAAGGTCACTCAGATGGCCTGCCTATCCACAGAGCAACTCAGGGATGATGCTCATGCCTTGCGAAATTCGTGATGTGTTGGATTTTCTCCTCCGAATTGTGTTCACTGCTCTAGTCCACTGTCCCATCTCGTCCAAAACTTTCCTTATCTGTATGAGCAAATCTTGTTTTCACACTGCTGACAGCCGTCAACAAAATACAGCTGACAGTGGACCGTCCGTCTGTCACAAGAAACACATACATATTTATTTATTACATTACATGAATCCACAAGTTAGTAATAAGCCAAAAGGATGTGGAATACGTCATGATAATACAATTCACATTTTCAAGCATAAGTCCGTATAGTGACTGGCTACCAGGGTTCGATCCCCGACGGGGGCAGAGGATTTTTCCTCTAGTCTCTGCGTCCAGATCGGCTCTGGGGCCCACTCAGTCTCATATCCAATGGGTACCGAGGTCATTTCCTGGGGGTATAGCGTGACGCTGACCACTCACCCCCATCTACTGCCGAGGTTAAAAATGAGTAGGAGCTATAATTCCTCTCTCTCTGTTACAAATAAATTAACCCGATATATACAGCAGACAAATGTTACTACACGCATGTTCAGATGATGACATCGAGGTAGCTTTTATAGAAATAGCCTGTTTGATGCACACGTGAGTGGGTGTAGAGGTGTGCTCAGGCACTAGACAGACAGTTGTGAAAAAGGCGAGCACAAATGTAATCGAAAAGGAAGACAGAAAACAAATGTTTCTTTGTTTTTTTGTGAAAAGCGTATTTGTTATGTTCAGGAAAACACCACTCCACGAAAATGACTTTTCCATGTTACATGCGTCTGAAAGAGTTATAAGCTTCAGCAATTCGTCTTTGCTATGAGACAAATAAAATATTAGACATACAGTTCCTTGACCCAACCCCGTGAAACAACTTTCTCCTTACATATAAATAACCCTCAAATAACATACATACACCAGTTACAGATTATCTTCACCAGCTATCAGACGTAAGTCACTCCGCACAACACATCTTGGTATGTTTTCGTTATATTTTACATTTATATTTTCTATTTATTTATTTCCTATGTCAATTCCATACTCATTTTCATGATAATAATTAAACATTAATTCCACAGAAAATAAACGTCTGACTACAAAACAAACAACTCATCATGAAAATAGAAAATCTACAAACAAACCACAGATCAATATAATACATTGCATAAAAATATCTAATAATTTTAAAATATTATAAAATTGATATAAACCTGAAGATGAGGTCTTATCCATCGAAACATGTCGTTTAATAAATAAAAAAGCGCCAAAATATAATATTTTATACTACATAATGTTTTAATATTATATAATTTTAACAACATCATTTTAACTTCAACGTTTGTGTATAGACTGTGAAAATAAATATATATGAAAAGTTGTTATTATTTACGAAGTCAGATTTCAGAAGGTTTGCATATTATATCCGATCATTTCAGGTTAGCTGAATTAATAGTTTTTTATATAACATGTGTTCTTTAAATTCATAGTCTCGTACTAGCTACTGACACCTGTGTGGGGCATAAGACATTATACATTTACTACTTGAAGAATCTGTAACCTGGGATTGCGTTGTTAACCGTCTGTCTCTAGAGGTTAAAAGTCATTCAAATGATCGATGCTGGCAGCTTGGAACAGTAATATGTATTAGTTTAACCATCATAAGTTATAGTTTTCACCATATGCCAAGCTCAGGAAGCTTTTACGTTAACCGTGTCAGCCGTGTTAGAATTGCTAACACGTCGAAAATCAAAAACAAATGTCTCCTGTCTTATTTTTGTAGTTCAGTCGTACTCTAAACCCTGGAAGACAGCAGACCAATTCATACAAAACGTTAGATGGCTAGAGCTGGCTAACCACGCAGAGGACAGAGGACTTTATGTTTAGTTTTTCAAAGTGTTGGTCTGTCTAACACGGTTAACACGAAAGCTAAGCCCCTGTACATGAAACAGTTATATTTGACGTCAGCTGTCTACCAATGGGAAAATTAACTACAAAAGTGTTTATTACCAGGACCCATTTTAAATAAGAATTCAGAAACAATAAGTCATAGCAGACTAATTCTTTAAACGAATATCTGAGCGTGATATAAGCCGAAGTTTGTAAAACTTTAAGACAAAAAGATATTTCTGCTTTCGTGAGAGTCAAACCTATCCACTCTAATTTTTTGGTATACTCGTATGACTCCACGCGAAAATCAGTGGAAAATATTTGAATGTCTTCAGGCCTTCATAACTTATCAGACCAGTGACACTCCATATTCATGTGTGTGAGTGAACAACAACATTTTTAGCATTGTAAAATACAATTTTTGCACAAAAAATTGCAAATTAAAAAAAAACTACGAAAAATTTACGTTTTTATATTAAAACCGCTGACTTCCAAACAACAGCTGAGTATCACTTCGTCACTTAGCAGCATTAGATAATTCTTCCCTTTCGATATATTATTTTCTATCTCAAGAGGTCCTAAACTATTACATTTCCCCAATAAATCCCTCACTTGCGAGATACCTAAGACCAGACAATATGAGTTTATTTATTTATTCAGTGTATTGTCTGACGACAGGTCCGTATGAACAGGATCCTTCCATCCTTTTCTCGGACTGGGACCTGTTCATATACGTTCTTGGCAGATGATCCAGAAGTGGTTTGCCATTGCCTTCTTCTGTGTGTGAATGGAGTAATTGTTGAGATGCCACGGAGGAAAACTCCGTGTTGCCTAGACCACGGCCTTGCCCAACACAAGTTATAAATTCGGGCACCGCCGGGAATCGAACCCGAAACCCCAGGATTACAAGGCCAGCGTTCTAACCGCTAGACCACCGTGGCTATCACAATACGAGTACTTACCAGTAATTATTAGACACTGATAAATTTAAGAACGTAACTAAAAAGTCAGTCAGTAAAGAGTGGCTAAAAACCGCGTTATCTGAGGGACTGGACTGTTACAGGTACCCAACAGTGGGGCATGACCGAACACAAGACTCTTTTACAAGAACGTGTAAAATCTGATTCGTTGAGAAGCAAACTTGGTCCACAGATCAAACCATTTTGTTTATATTTTGTTTTCCTCGTGTATAGATCATATAAATGTTACAAATACACACCAAGGCTTAAATATCACACGACAATAAATTATAAGCGGCGCGAATGTAAATTTAAATGCGTTCTACTCTTCGACGCAAAGTGGAGGTGAGTTATCAGCTTCATTTCTCGTCTGACTTGTGGAACGCTGTCAGTATAAAATATAAGCCGGGAGGGAGAGCACGTGGAAGAAATCTGGAATTGGCAGAGAGGAGAAAGTCCTGTAACCTTATCAAAAATCGAATCCCATGGGAGTTAGAGTAAATAACCTGACAAAATATCGTCAAACTTAATTTCTTGCCTTACGTAACTTTCGAAGAGATTGAGTGTTGGGTAACGCCACGTGACAGAAAGGCTGTTCACAACGCAGTTTAATACTTTCGTGGTTGCAGATCCCAGGAGGTTCCTAGTAATTTCATTTTATAGGACAGAAAATACTGTTTAAGCTCTTCGTATGGATAACTGTCATGAATATTGATGATAAAACGCACAGCTTCGAGGGTTCCGTCCCTGTTAAAATCTTCTTTCGCCATTAAAGCAATGAAAACAATATTCATGCCTGTACTGGACCGTTCCAGTTTCCGCGTCTCAAAATAACAGATTACTCAGAATTGCACAGATGTTCGTGTGGTAAGGTCAGAGAAATATTTGAAGTTCGTGACATGTCTTGGGATTTGTATATAGAGGATACTAGTCTCTTGTGTATTCACTGGTTATAAATACTACGTATATCTGCCTTCCTACTTCATGTTTATTATGCGTCATTTCGCACGAAGACCAAAAGGTCGCACACAGGCTGGTCGGTCCTGTTTGTCTGTCTCTCCTCATGATTCAACTCCAGAACTGCTAGATAGATTTGGATGAAATTTGCTGATGAGCAGTCGTCTAAAATGGTTTTCGGCTACTGGATAGGGCAGAACCCTCTTGGTTAGATGGGACCCGAAAAAGCGACGTGTGTGGGGTGCAATATAGGGTGACCCTGGTACAGCTGAACCACTGACCGGAGGAAACATCAGTAGATGTCTGGGGTCAAAGCCCCTATTGGGGCTGAGCGCCCAACAACATCAAGATATTTTTAGAGTGATGTCTCAAGGGTGGGACAGTTCCCCTTTGGTGGGGTGCAGGCCACCTGGTGGGACGGAGGCCCAAGAGAGGAATATGCGTTTGGGGTGGTGCCCACCGGTTTGAAAGGAGCCGTCATGTGGATTAGGTTAGGTTAAGAAGCTCTAGGCTAGACTAGGTTAGGTTAGGTAAGATAGGGTTAAATGCATTTAAAATTCTCCACGAACACATGCGGAACCTTTGTGTATTCCGGGTCGTATTACGCCTTTACGGACTTCTCTGTTCCTAGTAGTTCTGCCGCAACCGTCGACCTCCGCCCTAGATCTTAAACTAACCATGTCTACGTCATAAGAATTACGGAGAACTGAAGTGACGCCCGAGTTATTTAGATGTGTTTCGTCCCGTAAAATGAGATTGGAAGGAATTCAGAAGTAATAAAACTTCATTATTAACTCTGCACACAGTTTTCATTAGCAGGGCCTACACATTCCCGTTTTGTTAAGTTTGTCAGTTATAATCCCAAGATGTCGCGCCTTTGATAATTAATTCATACGGGAATGCGTACCCTGTCATCTACTTCCTCACCTTATTTAATATTCATACCTGCAGTGGTTCATTTGTTACTGCGGCCGAACTCAATTAAAATACAGAATTTTCATTATCGTCATGTCTACATTATACGGAAAGAATTATTTTCACTGTAGTTCCATGGGTTTTGAAGGTACACAAATACAAATTTTCTGGATCGCAATCCCATGGAGATGCTGTCGTTCAAACCTCGGATGATGGAACGGCTGCCATATTAGTAAAGTGCTTTGTAGGATATTAGTAAAGTTTAGTAGCCTACAGTCGAATGATATTTATACCAGACACACAAATTTGTGATATTCTTTATTTGCACCTAAACTAAATATTGGATGATTAAATGATATATGCAGCGTATTGTAATAAACTAGTTCACAGTGAAGTATAATGACTTTAGTGACCAGGATTTATGGTCCTTCCAGCATACAAAGTTTTGTAAGAAATGTGTTCCTTTGTAGTTAGGTTAGTTACAGAGAAATAATTTAGAGAGTTAATTGTTTGTTTATTTTAACCGTCTAATCACAATAAAATATTTTATTAAATATTAAAATATTA
>NW_019060214.1:239465-259423 GCF_000696155.1 Zootermopsis nevadensis
ATTATACACCTGAAGATGGTTCATTGAAAACCGAAACATGTCGTGAAAATGATGATGCTCTAATTGTAAATCGAACATTTCGATAAAAAGAGCATCATTTTAATATATATTTTAATATATTTTAAATATTTTAAATATTAAATGTTAATTACAGTAATAATATTTTAATATTTAATAAAATATTTTATTGTGATTAGACGGTTAAAATAAACAATTATAATCATCACAATATGACGCAACAATATCACCTCATGATTAGAGAGTTAAGTGAAATCTCGTTGTTATGTAATCAATACAATTATATATAACTGCAAATTCAAAAAGACATCATGGATGCACTTTCGTTCATGGTGATTTGCCTTTGATGACGTAGGCCTATGTTAATGTGTGTCGGTTTGCTCTGTTACAGACGAGGGCCTGGAAGACTACAGTGAGAATAATCTGGAGAGATTACTTCAAGCCCCGGCTCACAAGTGAGTACTTCGAACAATGTCACCAGTCCTACCACTTCCCCTATCTAAAATAATAGAAACATGGCGGCAGTCTTTAACTACTTAACCAAAATACTATGTTAATAAATAATTAGGCCCATGAATTTAACGTACTGAATAAATTACACCTCATTTGTTGAAGTAATAATTTTCGTAAAAGTCCACTTGGGCCCCTGCTCTGAGCTAGACAGACGAATGTAGTCTGCATGCTCCTACCACTTTCATTATCATTTTAATATTAACCTACCATCTACTCCTAAGTTTTCCAAGTTGCCTCTTCCCGTCAGGTTTTCAGACTAGAATCATGTACAATCTGTGTAACAAAATTCAAGCGCTTGAAGTTTTCCAGACCGGAAGTGACGTAAGCTTAGTTACTGGCGTCATTATGACAGTAATTTATAATCCCCTTGTGTTTGTCCCAACGTGAATTTTATTAATTCGCATTACCTACCAGCAAAGACTACAATACACCTGACTAATATGAAGAAGCACTTGAATTAATGTTAGGATACACAGCGAAATGAAGGTTATGTCTTCAGACGGATGTAATATTCGTTGGCGGACGAGTTGATAGTTTGATATGCAGACCATACGAAAGTTCGTGACCTCGTATGTTTATTTTGGATGAAATTTTATATTCTCGAAAGTATTCATTTCAACTACGCACATGTGTTATTTGCAAATAATTGTCTAAATTTTAAGTATGGAACTTATACCACGAGAAACTTAAAATACGAAAATATTTACACAGCGATGTTCGAAAAAAAAATAATATGTGACTGTTATCGTTTGTGAATGATACACAGTTCAATAGTTTCTGTTATCAATCATTAAACAATCATCGTTTGTATCATCAGCATACTAAGAGTGCTTCATTGGCGACGCTGGAAGTGTCGTGGCAGCAGATATTTATTTTATTATTCCGTGATGTTTTAAACGTCCCAATTTCAGATTTTACTGAACAAAAATTGTATCTGTAAAAACAAAAAACAAAAGAAAACACTTTACAACCGTTATTATTTCGTGATGTACATCAGTTACTTTAAAAAAACATGAACCAACATGTTGGCACTTGGAACAGCTGTTTTAAGGACCTGGCATATTTAGTAAGACGTCAGAATTTCTGACTTTCAACCAGGGACCTGATTCGTCTCGGCATGGAAACAATTATAGATCGAGCACAACGTTCAGACGAGGAGACTTCAATGTTAATGAACCTCGTATTAAGCTCTTAGCGACTTTGGGTCGATTTATGTAACAGACACTCGGAGATACGTTCATGGTCACAAAGAGTACTCGTTTGTACACGTCTTAAAGCGTAACGGTAGGTTACATAATCCTTAGAAGGGCATGCCCTCGATTAGGGTCCCGTTCTGCAGTGAATCAGTGGACTCTACTACAATTTCCTGGCCAAAAAATTAAGTGTCGAACTTCCGTTGCTTCTTTTTAAATACACAGTTTCATTTTAATTCGTCCACCTTTAGTTCTAAATTCTCCTGACAGCTCGCCTACTTACGCTGTCAAATATAATTCATGTATGACTTAAGGTTCTCACAGCGGTGAGAGATTTCTGTCTTCTGGGTTGTTGCACTGTGTAGTCCGGTCGATGTTAACCAACGTTTCAGAGGTCATACTGCCTCTGTCATCAGGGCGATGAGTATAAAGATTTCTGTCTTCTGGGTAGTTGCGCTGTGTAGTCTGGTCGATATTAACCAACGTTTCAGAGGTCATACTGCCTCTGTCATCAGGGCGATGAGTATAAAGATTTCTGTCTTCTGGGTAGTTGCGCTGTGTAGTCTGGTCGATATTAACCAACGTTTCAGAGGTCATACTGCCTCTGTCATCAGGGCGATGAGTATAAAGATTTCTGTCTTCTGGGTAGTTGCGCTGTGTAGTCTGGTCGATATTAACCAACGTTTCAGAGGTCATACTGCCTCTGTCATCAGGGCGATGAGTATAAAGATTTCTGTCTTCTGGGTAGTTGCGCTGTGTAGTCTGGTCGATATTAACCAACGTTTCAGAGGTCATACTGCCTCTGTCATCAGGGCGATGAGTATAAAGATTTCTGTCTTCTGGGTAGTTGCGCTGTGTAGTCTGGTCGATATTAACCAACGTTTCAGAGGTCATACTGCCTCTGTCATCAGGGCGATGAGTATAAAGATTTCTGTCTTCTGGGTAGTTGCGCTGTGTAGTCTGGTCGATATTAACCAACGTTTCAGAGGTCATACTGCCTCTGTCATCAGGGCGATGAGTATAAAGATTTCTGTCTTCTGGGTAGTTGCGCTGTGTAGTCTGGTCGATATTAACCAACGTTTCAGAGGTCATACTGCCTCTGTCATCAGGGCGATGAGTATAAAGATTTCTGTCTTCTGGGTAGTTGCGCTGTGTAGTCTGGTCGATATTAACCAACGTTTCAGAGGTCATACTGCCTCTGTCATCAGGGCGATGAGTATAAAGATTTCTGTCTTCTGGGTAGTTGCGCTGTGTAGTCTGGTCGATATTAACCAACGTTTCAGAGGTCATACTGCCTCTGTCATCAGGGCGATGAGTATAAAGATTTCTGTCTTCTGGGTAGTTGCGCTGTGTAGTCTGGTCGATATTAACCAACGTTTCAGAGGTCATACTGCCTCTGTCATCAGGGCGATGAGTATAAAGATTTCTGTCTTCTGGGTAGTTGCGCTGTGTAGTCTGGTCGATATTAACCAACGTTTCAGAGGTCATACTGCCTCTGTCATCAGGGCGATGAGTATAAAGATTTCTGTCTTCTGGGTAGTTGCGCTGTGTAGTCTGGTCGATATTAACCAACGTTTCAGAGGTCATACTGCCTCTGTCATCAGGGCGATGAGTATAAAGATTTCTGTCTTCTGGGTAGTTGCGCTGTGTAGTCTGGTCGATATTAACCAACGTTTCAGAGGTCATACTGCCTCTGTCATCAGGGCGATGAGTATAAAGATTTCTGTCTTCTGGGTAGTTGCGCTGTGTAGTCTGGTCGATATTAACCAACGTTTCAGAGGTCATACTGCCTCTGTCATCAGGGCGATGAGTATAAAGATTTCTGTCTTCTGGGTAGTTGCGCTGTGTAGTCTGGTCGATATTAACCAACGTTTCAGAGGTCATACTGCCTCTGTCATCAGGGCGATGAGTATAAAGATTTCTGTCTTCTGGGTAGTTGCGCTGTGTAGTCTGGTCGATATTAACCAACGTTTCAGAGGTCATACTGCCTCCGTCAGAAGACAGAAATCTTCAATTATAGTTCAGTTGGTAGTTTGTTTACCTACGGGACGGGAGGTTAGAGCTTAAGTTTTAGTGAAGTAGTTTTTGCTTGAGGAGCTCCAACAGCTGCCACTTCACCAGACATCCAAACAGCAGAGAAGATCTCCCTCAGTCCCGCAATAACAAGTCGTCAAAGTCGACTCCGATCCGCTATCTGCGTGTGTGTTGATGTGAAAAGGCGTTATTTACAGAGGAGACGACGAAGGAGAGTTGATGTGGGATATATTTATGGCAATAGTTAAAATTTTATCGAATATGGGGTTTTATTTTTCTGTGTGCATTGCTACAAGGGATCTAGGTGTTTGCCATTTCTGGCTGTTTTTTATGACGTGAATGTGTTCCTGGTACTAATTTTAAAATTACGGCCAGTGCTGCCTATAAACTGCACCTCGTTTTGGGTATCATAAAGATAGAAGGCGTGTATCAGCTGGAGTAACACTGGTTGGGATGAATGAACTGTCACGATTTATGAGAAATAAATTACAAAAAAGAAATCAGGTACTCCACAAGGTTTGTTATTGGATCGTTCGATGAAACTGAACATATTTTAATTCTTGAATCACACACATTTCATTACAGACCCATTGAGAACTAGAGATGAATGTTCAGAAAATTCGATATTAACAGCTGAAACAATCTTAAAATGACGTGATCAGAAATTAAAATATTTTTATTTGTGGTATTAAAATATTTGTACAATAAATGTTTATCTTCACGTTTTGTTCCACCTCAGCTTGGCCAGACCTGATAACACTCTTGTCTATGCTGATTTTGTGTTGGATGAAACTTTTCATATATTACATTTTAATAGTATTAAATTATATGGACATTTGTTCAACTGTTATTAAGTTTCGGGACATGTAGAGACTGATGTTAAAACAGAACAATTTAGTAGACGCTTTGAAGATTTGAAAACACGTTAATACATAGTAATAAAGTAATTTCTTATTCATAAGTTGATATACTTGCGTCATATTGTGAATTAAAATTTAATTATTCGTGTTTTTCCGTCTAATCAACCAAATATGTAAATGATATTTTAATATCTTATGTATAATTTTATTTATATACAATTGTGATTAGACGGAAAAAACACAAATAATTAAATTTCTTATTCGTTAAACGCAACATTTTATGTTTTGAAATATGCAGTGTCCTTTCAGAACATGTGGTTGCTAGTTTCGGCATTTTTAATTAAATAATCAGACCATAGTTTGGACACGACGTTTAAGTAAATGTGCTTACTGTAACGTTTTTCCACATTTATATGGTCTATAAATTATGAAACAAAGTTGACAATGCGTTGGAACGGTTCACCACAGCCTGAGACCACAAATTCAGTGCCACACAATAGATGGCCATAAAGTGCACTTCGCCTGTAATAAAAGAAGCCTTCAGAAATATAAACACTTGCTGAACCATCTTAGCAGGGACAAATATAAAATGTTAACACCTAAAGAGGTTCAAACTTCAGCGTCTGCAATGAAAAATAAGAATAAGAAATCCCAGACCTCTTACGAGTAATCTCTCCGAAGGTCTAGACCTTTACGTGGGAAGTATCTACTTGGAGTCTTTATATAAATGTCTACTATCCGTACCGTGTTTTCATGCTGGGGAGGATTTTAAATAGGCCACGACTTTTTCCTTCCCCGTCTTTTCCAATTGTATCGTTTGGCATAAAAGGTTGCCCACACTTGAGTCGCCACCTCTAAATGATTGTTATGCCACGCCCTTCATGACATTCGGCACAAAATTTTGCGATGCTTTAAAAAAATATTTTAACCATTAAAAGTAACCAACAGGACACTTTAACATATCCACAAGTAGTGCGGACTAATTAAACTATTTTTACTATTATACTGATGACGCCATATCAGAAACTGTTTTTCATTCTTGATCATTCGGGTCCTTTTGAAGCGAACGCATGATCTGGAGGTCCTATCTTCCTGTCCCTCTCTGCGTCTTTCGTCCGCATGTTTCATATCCGAAGCCACTGAATGGATTCCAATTAATTTAGAATTCTACACAAGTTACTTCGGTTATAATGAATCCAATGTGTCACTTGCTTTATATGAAGCTTAGTCGAAACGTTATTACTTTTGTCGATAACTGTTCGTATCGTTACAAAACTTAAATACATACATCGATTGGGACAATTTTCGAAAATGTAAATATTTTTGAAAAAAATACGAAAGAATATTTTTCTTGTAACTATGTACTGTGATTAGCTGCCCAGAATTGAGGATTTATCTATAGAAACACGTGACCTTCAAGACCAGCAATATATGAAAAATCACAAAGAATATTTTTTCCCTTTGTTTCGTAAAAAAAATAATAATAATAAAGTTAACTTCGGTCTGGCAGGAGATGTCGATATTCAGCACGCAAGAAGGCAATATAAAATATCTCATAACTCATCTTCTTTGTCATAAGGGTATAGCGGTCAGACCACGTATTCTGTATATCTGTTTCATGTATTTTCGGAAGGAAACACAAAGAGCTTTTCTATGGTTTTCTATGGTTCATGTAATGACATTGGCAGAACTCTGGGGAACCTTTGTGTTTCGTTATACGAAATATGAGAATCAATGTCGTACAGTATATACCAGTGGTGGGCAATCCACTTCTTGCAGAATTTCGTGGGCAAATTCCATGACAGCGTCTCTGAAATATTGTCAACAGATAAAAGTATATTGCGAAGATATTTAAAACTGAAAGTCATAGGTGTGTTCATTATACATTTCCCTTGCTTCTACATAGATATTCCTTTTTAGCTTAAAAATATTTTGTTGAAGAAAATTAAACATTTATTGCTGTATTTTCTGCTACGTTCAGATAATTATTTTGTAAACTGTAAATTGCATCTGATGGAAATGATTTCTCACCACTGGTATGACCAATGTGTTTCTTAACTATCACAGATAATTCTAATTTCCTTGCAGACGTTCTTCTCTAATTTACCTTTTCAGACGGGCGTGTGTCAGACGAGGTGGAAACTGCGATCACAGGCCGAAGGACTGCTGTTACAACAGCTCCTGCCGTTGCAACCTGTGGGGCGCAAACTGCCGGTGCCAGCGCATGGGCCTCTTCCAAAAATGGGGAAAATAAGTGGAGGAATTCGTGCCAAATGTCGCAGCGAGCAACCTACATCTCACCTTCCACAAATTAATGGTCGTCATGTTGAGAACACTGGACAATAATGCATCGCTGCGATTGACAGACACACGATGTGATACTTGATGATATCTCAATTTTAATTATGTAAAATTAAATCATTTCCTTCTTTATTTTAGTTTCAAATTGATTAATCAGAATTATTTCATTTATCTGCTTTGCTATACGGAATCAAATTTAACTCTATTTTTTGTTAAAATAATCCACATTATTTTAATAACAAATAAATTAAATATATTAAAGTAATTTTTCCGTCTACACAAATTTTTATCTTATATACCTACTAATTATGTACTAATTAGGGCCACTAATTGATTCTGTATCTTTTACAACCATTATCAGGCAGAAAACAATGCATGATGAAGTGATAATAATTGAACTGAATGGCAATGTTTTGATTTGAACGTTTAAAGAGAAAAATAATAAAACATCAAATCCTATCGTGAATTTGATGGGTAGTATATTTAAGTTTAATTTACATAACGCTATAGATACCAAAAAAAATTATAGCTGGATTCGATGTTTACTTATTTTAACAAAACATTCAAATGAAAACATTGTCATACGTTTCGATTTATATCGCGTATTTTATGTCATCTGAAGATGGTCGTGAAAAAGACCGAAATATTTTGCGGCCGTATTTGGTATATAATTAGTATACAATTAAAATGTACTCTGTAAAAGAAATTAATTAAAAACATATTACGCAACAGATGTCTCATTTCAAGATAAATATAAATTAAATTATACAAATATCTAGTTTGTGAAAAGTCTCAGTATTATCTTGTCACTTGAAACTTATTTAAAACTTTAATTGTATGTTTAGATGCTACAAAACTTAGACTCTTTTACAGGTCTGTTGTTAATTAAACAAAATGGAACTTTCACCAGCAATGAATCTTAAGTTATATAGAAATCGTAACTATCCTGTGCTTGAAGTAATATTAATATTTGTGTTTTAAAAAATTGTATTATTGTAAAAACCGAGCGTAGATTAATTTTAATTTGTACACATCTGATTAAACTCAAATGTAATGCGAAATAAGCAACATATTTACATAATAGCGCTCTGTAATATATAACATTTGAATAATTGTGTCAATTAAATCCCCAGTTAAAGAAATAGCAACTGAATTGTTTTCCAGATCTGAGATTCTCACGGCCTTAAAGATGTCGCGTGATCTTGTAGGCGATTACCAACGTTCAGAGGAACATACGAGGCTGAAGACAGAAAAGATACGTTTCTCCGTGGTAGATCTGTAAATTATAAATGGGATGGACGCATAACCGACCCATGCACCACCGCCATTTCATCGTGTTCCATTCCAACTTTCACCTTAACCTTCTAACAGCCTTGTACCTCCCATAAAGTTCAGTGTTTTTCATAGCTAGATGCATTTCAATCGAAGAACTATTTTATTGGTGGCCGTAATTAGGGTCTCAAGTCTCGTAGCGTTCCTGGGTCATATTTAACTAGGGCATTGCCCTCAAACACTGGTCTTTTAGGCACCATGGTCAGGGTCTCCATAGACTTTGGAAAGGCCATGTATTCCTGGTGCCATAAGCCCTCGGTAGTAGTTTTTGTTCTTCGTGGTTTTACTCTCCTCCTAACCCTTCCTCCTTGGTTCCTTTGTAACCATATACAAGTACAATCAAATATATCGCGACCGACAACTAAAATGTGGTACATATATATCGACGGTAAAATGTAATGAAATTTGCATAATTATATTCATACAAACATAAAATGAAACGTGTAGAAATTAGAGAAGGCCTATAACATGACCGTTGTTTCTGTACGGTGGACGTCCTTGCATTAACATTTATTTCCTTTTTAAAAATAAATTTTATTTTATACCAATTGTGTGTTAAACGTGGGCACGAAATGTTTTGGTCACACACGACAATCGTTACGTGGTTTAAAATCAGTATAAAAATAAAAACCTGAACTGTAATGCAATGTTTTAAATATTATTAAATGTCAAACAACAAGTATTAAAATATCAAAATCTCGTCCACAAGCCACATTTAACACACAAGTAATGTACAATAAAATTCATTGTCAAGACGAAAATAGTATTTCAACAAATCATATAACACAATACGATGTCTCATTTTAAGAAGGATATTCCCTTAAGAAGGACGTGTGTCGAATTGGACTGGACAGTTCTTCACAATTACATTCTTACTTCAATAAACAGGTTATGAATTTTCAATAATCTATAAAATAAGTTCAGTTATGGCATTATTTAATCTCAGATTTGTTTCAGAATATGTGGAAAAGGTTCTGAAGACGGGTATAATTTTTCAGTCAAAAGAAAATAAACGAATATACTTTTCTTTAAATGAAAATTTCTTGTACCATATGCCAACTCATATTTTAAATTCTTTTAAAAGGGCTTTCCGCTATAATTCTGGTTTATTTTAATATCTTCAGACTTCAATATGCAATTATAAAGCCCCCCCGAATTGACTGAATCTCAAAATACCATCCTTGTCGCGTACATGCCAAGATTTTCAATCAATGGAAGGGCTTTGTACATAAGAAAATAATTTTTACATAAATATCTAATTGCCCATAATACGCTCTGATCAAACATATGAGTACTATGACTATCAGAACAGTAATTGGTTTATCAAAATAGATCACGGATCATGAATTAGAACAAAGAAAATATTAAATAAAATAGAGTTTTATATGCAACAGGTTCCTTCTGACTTGAGATTAGCCAATCAGATGGCATGTCCGTTGCGTACAATAAATTCAATTATATTTGAGATAAAAATAAAGACAGTAGATATGTATGTATATAATTTACAACTATATAACCTGTGTAATTACAGGATGTGTCCTGTAGTATATGCTAATAAATGCTTCAATATAATTCTAATACTTGAGCACTGTCTGTATTAGCAACTATTTTCCAGTTTTCATAACACATTAAAGACTTCTGCCTATTTAATTTATATAATACGTTGTATTTAACGTAATCTGCGGAGGCTCGAGACCTACGTGGTGGGAGCACTCCTTTTACTCGTCTGCCTTGCATTATGGACCTACCAACATACTTCATAAAATGCGATTAAATTGAGTTAACCAAGCAATTAGTCTTAACCATTAATCACGTAAATTGCCGTCAGTCATTTAGAACATTTAATACAGAGTAAGTAAATTATAGGCAGTCAGGTGTCATGGTGACGCCCTGGCACATTTCATAGAACGCTGACGTCAAACACCGTCGTTAAATATCACACAATCCATCAACTTTATTACTTATTAAGCTCACACACGTCTGTAGTCCTAGAAAGTTTTAGTATTCCTTTGAGTTCATTCAACCTAATTGAGGATATCACATGTTCCAAAGCTCTTTTGTTCGTAACATTCATCTCTGGAGATGTGTCTTATTACTCAGTGGCAGACAGTCGAAAGTCTAACGGTGGAACATCGGACTTACAGATCAATATTAAACCAGGTACATCATTCAAATAATCTATTTCGTATGGGACATATGTACCTGTCTCATTACTCCAGCCCACAAGCATTCAGTGAGCTGAGTTCAGTTTAAATGTAACAAGAAATTACTTGGCACCAAAATTACTATCATTTCGAGTATATTCACGCAAACAGGATTTTCATCGGACTTTTGGAAATCCCTTTGAACTGTGTACACGCGCTTGTGGAATGGAACTAAAGCTTACAAAACGCAAACCAAATAGAGATAATGGAAAGACAAGTACACAGAAGGGAAGATTTGTATAATAACCAGGCCTGGAGGTGTAATCCGTCTCGTTATTACATCTCTACAAGCGTCTTTTGCAACTCGGGTTATAAATTAATGCATGAGGTTAGCCCTCCGAAATAAATTTGTGCAAAAACGTCAATATTTGTAACTTAACACTCAATGTTTTCTGACCTCTTCAAATCTTGATCCGACTTACCCAATCTGGCCCATTCTATACTGACCTAAACCAAACCCTACTTAAACACACTAACTTATCTAACAAACAGGTAAACCCCAGCGCCAAAATTTAAATTTAATGGAACCTAACAACAGCTAAAATAACTCGACTTAACCTCACCCATTTTGCATTGATTCGTTCTAACCTAACCTAAACAAATCAGTTGTTACCTAACCTAAATTTTACCGAAGATAACCAAACTATCATGTCAATCCCTAACTTAACCTAACCTTACATACCCTATAACACGAATAATCAAATTAAACAGTCCCTAATTTACCTGATCATCCCAAATCTCACCCCACATAACCTAATCTAACCCCTCCCATGCCAAAGTTACCTAGATCATCCTACGCATGTAAACTTAACGCAACCTAACCTAACCTAATCTAACCTAACCTAACCTAACATAACCCAGACTAACCTAATAAAAACCCATCTAGCCTCCTTACCTAAACCAACCCAGAGGTAATCTCCCCTTATCCTGTGGGCTGCGTCTCACCGCACGTCTTAACCAAGGTAAAGATGACAACCTTGATTATGATGTCCAGTCATACCAATTTTTATCTAAATCCGTTCAGTAACCATCGTGGCGCTGGATACACACTTTAAGAAGGCACACAGAGATCCGATCCTTGCTTAGGTGTGTAAGGTTACATTCGAATATCTGCTGCCACTATGTTTGTCATCGTAACAAATGTCTTCTGCTTACTTTTGCGTATGTGTGAGGCGTCGATAATATGTTCTTAAGTGTGATGACAAAACTACTTAAGGAATTATTCTCTTCCTAAGATATGTTAAATTGTGGTTGAACCTTAATCTTATTTCCTTTTTGCATGCCAAAATTTTTCAGCTGCATTTCTATTTCCTAATCGATTTAGTTGTTAAATCCTCATCACGTGGTTTTATTTGAGGACTCGTGACTTCCTTTATGGGTTTCGCTAAGAGCACGAATCCTCTCGACAGTTTCAGAGAAAAAATTTGACCTTGAATTATTTATATTATTAAAACTGACCCTTTCATGGAACCCAGCCTAGATTGCCGGATAATCTTAATTGTATTAATTATAGATTATCCAATTTCGTTAATCTTTATATATCAAGGGAGGCGTCTTTAAAGATTTTGAGTAACTTTGAACACGTCGTATAAATACTTCGGAGGTGTTCCAAGGGTCGTTGGCATTTTGAACTGAATAACTGAATTCATGTCAAGTAATTGGAAGGAGTTTTTCAGTGTTAAATGAACAACAAACTTAAGTAAATTGAATTATTCGTGTTTTTTCCGTCTAATCACAATTGTATATAAATAAAATTATACATAAGATATTAAAATATCATTTACATATTTGGTACAAAGTAAAAAGATGTACCAAATATGTAAATGATATTTTAATATCTTATGTATAATTTTATTTATATACAATTGTGATTAGACGGAAAAAAACACGAATAATTAAATTTTAATTCACAATATGACGCAATTATATCAACTTAAGTAAATTGACAAAATTCATTTAGATTTATACCGAAGAGCTTCCTAAACTTACTGACCATATGTTCTTGAAGTCAATGACTTTGGTCACGTAATTCAAAAAGTAATAAGGGGATACTCAGTCTCATTTTCGTCTGAACTCGTCCAATTAAAATCGAATTATACCTAAATCCAAATGCAACTTCACTATATACGGTGTTCAGAAAATCCATTTATTAGATCAGTTTAATGACGCCCACACGTTGCTTTTCTAAATCAAATTGCAATATTGTCGTACCTCCTACGCCTTCGAGCACCAAGAAGAATTCCTTAACATTTTTCCTGTGACCAATTCCCTTTATACATTACTCTTGAGCCATAAACCTACCGTCTATCCTGTTTTACTATATTTATTCTTCCGCGTATACCACAATAACTATAATTAAACATCCCGCAGTAAATACACAAGAATAGTTTTCTGATGAAACTCTATCGGTCTCACCGACCTCTCGTGTTCCTAGCAAGTATAGGAATACATTCGTGTTTAAAAATACAGTTTATAATTCCGTTGTCATTGTCGACCGTCCATTACATACATAAAATAAACTTCTCACACGAATTCTCCTACTTGTCTATTCCCTCTATAAATTGACATAAATAATATTTTAAATATATTTATTTCTGTGACCACAAAAGTCGAAATGTATCTGGTTATAAATTGACTGAACGGCAGATGACACATTGAGAGTTATAAAGTGGATGCATTCTACCACTTAACTCTTCACACAAAGCACGTTTCGTCATAGGCAAAGATTACATTAATAGCACAAATGGGAGAGACAAGACAGGGACACAAAATTTTAGTCAGGAAATCTGAAGGGAAGGAACAACTTCGGAGATCTAGGGGTAGATTTTACGATACTTTTAAAATGTGTATTGAAGAAATAGCCTCTGGACCGGATCAACTGACTCTGAAAAGAGCTGCTTTATAAATTTTCGGGTACCGGAAAAGGGAACAATTTGAAGTCCATCTGAGCGATTATCAACTTCTCAAGAAGGATTTTGTTGCATTGATTTACATTGTTCACCCAACAATTCCACTGTGGAGTCTGGACATCGTAATATCCGACAAAGTTTAATATTATAACAATTAAATCAAAAAAAAATATATACAAGAGAATCGATTAAATAGGATTACCACACCACAACATTCATTTCAGTTTTAATAACATGACGATCGCCCTGATGATGGAGGCAGCAAGGGCCTCTGAAACGTCGGTAAACTTCTACCAGACTACATGGCACAACCCAGAAGACCTCAAATCCTACTCAGTTTTTAAGCTTTATACAAGAGGCAGAAAGAAAAACTATTTTGAATTGAATGGCAGCCCCAATCTTCAAGCTTAAACAATTCTTGTTTCCGTCAACGCGCCTCGCCCACGCACAGGACGTGACGTCAGTATGACGCCAGGCGTCACATGATTCGTTTGAGCGAGATCCCACTCAGGTTTCGAAACAATTGTATCCGCACGCCTCATATTTTATTCAAACCCGCCTTGTGTTTGTGAAAGCTTTCGAAACGAACCACTAACATCACGTAAAACATTTTAGACTAACCGTATTGATTGGACGTGTCTAACACGTTAAATGGTTATATAATAATACCATGACGTCATCGCATATTTTTTTTCAAGTATTCGCAGACACGTTCTTCAGTCTTCGCGGAAAACTTCGTGGGCATGGAAATTTTTCTTGGCAAGTGAAAATTAACATGAAATATCTTGGATGACGTTAGGTAAGTTTTATTATTATTATTATTATTATTATTATTAGTGTTCTGTCTGAGGACAGGTCCATATGAACAGGATCCTTCGATCCTTTTCTCGGACTGGGACCTGTTCATATACGTTCTTGGCAGATGATCCAGAAGTGGTTTGCCATTGCCTTCTTCTGTGTGTGAATGGAGTAATTGGTGGGATGCCACGGAGCAAAACTCCGTGTTGCCTAGACCACGGACTTGCCCAACACAAGTTATAAATTCAGGCACCGCCGGGAATCGAACCCGAGACCCCAGGATTACAAGGCAAGCGTTCTAACCGCTAGACCACCGTGGCAGGTGCCAGGTAATACGAGGTTAAATATACAAAACGCAGTATGAGGAAAACACAGTCACGGACAGATGAGTACACACTATCAGTATTAGAAGCATATGAAGAAAATCAGAAAAGTTTACTTCGGTATAATCAGCCGAATCTTATTATAAACCATAGGCCATTAAATACCCCAGTTAATTATAAAATCACACCATCTGTTGACTGGGATGGCAAAGAATTTTACTCCAAATTCTGCACCAGTGAGGGAGAAAGTCTTGAATCTGTAAAAGTTCACTCCTTACTAAGTTATTTACTGACTACCTCTCTGACTCTCTGACTTACTGTCTTACTCAGTCACTCGCTGTGAGAATTACTCACAAATGGCTCACAAACTAACAAACGACTAATTGATCAACTGATCGTCTCATATAATCACCAAGTAACATTTGAACAACTGAAAACTTCTACGTGTTTTACATTCAAAAGGGGCCTATTTGTTTCCATAAAGACAAAACAATATTTAAAGATTCAAAATTGACAAGTTCTGTATTGAAGCTTAATTTAGTTTACGTACTGTTAGTTTTAAAATTATTCGACACTTCGATTAATTCTGTATTACAATGGAGCAGTGCAAGTAATAAACCAAGTTGCTAGACTCAATTTGGTTCAGAAACATTCAAGCGCCATGAGTATTTATGGCAATGCATCTTGGGCTCTTTACAGATGACGTAAAAGCAGGATCATGGCGATAAAAATGAACCTATGAGAGAAATTTAGATATAATAAATTAAGATAGTGCAGTTGCGTCATATTGTGATTTATTAAATTAAAATTAAATTATTTGGTTATTCCGTCAAATCACAATGTATTTAAAATAAGATAATTAAAATAATTAAAATATCATTCTGTGTTCCATATCGAATAATCGATTTACAATTGGAACAGTTACAACATGTTTCGGACTTCAAACAATAAAGTTGATCCATTATATGAAAATATCTGGACACGACCTCCAAAAAACTACACTACGAAAAATTGTAAAAAATTGTAATTGAGTTTTAAATTTAATATAATTTTACACCTGATGATGGTTTAATAAAACCGAAACATGTTGTAACTGTTCCAATTGTAAATCGATTATTCGATATGGAACACAGAATGATATTTTAATTATCTTATTTTAAATACATTGTGATTTGACGGAATAACCAAATAATTTAATTTTAATATAATAAATTAAGTAAATATATAGCCCATCATGAAGTTTAGGTTCTCACGTTAGTGAAGATGATAAAGTTTTTGTGTGATGTAACTCCGTGCAGACTCCTGAGAAGATGGATCTTCAGTAATCAGTCAATACACAAGAATAAAACTGTTTAATACCACTAATACAACACCAACTTCATTAAAATTTCTTCTAATGCAAAACAGTTATACACCATATGATTCCCAGCACATGTTTCGGTCCCTATAAACTGTCTTCAAGGGGGAATTAACTCAAACATGAAGCACACTGTGTAACGTATTACGTATGTATGGTGTGCTAGTTACTGATGATAAAAAGTACTGTTTTTGATACACTAAAATATAAAATAATAAAAACTTACTGAAACCAATTTAAGTCCGTTAAGAACGTATTATGAGGTATTTGAAATATAAAATAAACACAGTTATTGCATACTAGAGACAAACCGGTGATATTCCATTAATGTCACTAATCTCACGAGTATAAACTCGACTCATTTTGACCGAATAGGTTACATCTGAAGTTAGTTTCCTATGGAACACTAAACCGGCAATCAACAAAATTAAATGCATTTTGAGAATCACCAGGGCCCATGAGCAATTGTAATTTAGGATTTACAGAAAGTCCAAGGCTATCCAAATTCTGGTTCATAAGAATTTTTGTCATCCTACTGCCGGTATAAACTACCCGTATATGATCAATAGAATAAGAACTTGCCCTGACTTTAACCACAGAAACGGAAAATAAATACAAGCAGTAGATTACATTCTTAACGATCAACAGTTATCACCATATTAGGGTACTGGATCAAATTCAACGTGACCATGAACATAAACGTAATTAATCAACGAACAAAGACAATATACCTGATAAACTGGTCACCTTCAACAAATAGTTCAAAGGCGACAACACAAAATATCATCCCAAACTTAATACACACTAGAAAATAATATCTGACCTTAAAGAAGAGTTAGTTATCCATACGATAATATCAAAATTAAAAACTGGGCATACTTTTAGGATTACGTACAATAAGTAAGTATGGGCTTTAATTGCAACGAAAGGACAGAATATTCTGACCAGATTCTGAACGCGGGTCATCAGTTCAATAATTACAAGATACGAGGTGCGATCGGAAAGTTTCAAGACTGTGTCAATAGCGGGCGAACCGGATATAGTACGAGCTTCTGCCGCTAGTGGGTGCGGCCTACATTCATAGTGAATCAGTGTGCCAGCCAGCATCATCGAATTAGCATTTGTTTCTTAGTTACGGGCGTTTTGGTAGTGCATTACACCGACCCTCCTGCGATTTCGGAATGGCGTGTGCATCAAATTTGGCCAAAGACTCGCCAAAACGGCTACGGAAACCTATGAAATGCTAAAGCAAGCATTTGGGGAGTCCGCAAACTTTGGTGTGGCATTCACGTTTTAAAAATGACCGAACCTCTGTCGATGATGACGAGAGTTCTGGACGACCATCTTCGAGCACAACGCCCGAAAATGTTACGAAGATCGACGTCGTACCATCAACGACTTGTGCGACATTGTTGGGACCTGTCAGCTGATTCTAAAGGAAGAACTCCACATGCGACGCATCAAGACAACGCGCCAGCGCACACCGCCCTCAAAGTTCGGCAGTTTTTGGCCTCAAACACCATGGCCGTCATCCCGCACCCTCCTTATTCGCCGTGTGACTTCTTCCTCTTCCCAAAGATGAAAATTCAGCTAAAGGGAAGGAGATTTGAGACGATAGAAGAGATTCAGGCAGAATCGCAGATGGTGCTTGACAGGCTGACAAAGAAAGATTTCCAGGGATGCTTCCAGGCTTGGCAGCGGCGCTGGGATCGTTGTGTTCACTCCCAGGGGAACTACTTCGAGGGTGATGGATTAATTTAATACCTGAGATAAGTGTACGGGTTTTTATAGGCGCAGTCTAAAAACTTTCCGATCGCAACTCGTATATTAAAAAATATCAATTTCTGACAAACAAGTCAATGTCTCGATACATTGGAAACGTTTAATTTGTATGACTACAAAACAGGTACGCTGCTTAATAACGTTTACGCCGACCTCTATAATTCAATATATGAACTACAAATTGATCGTTCCCAGTCGTAGTTCTCGCATTACTCCGACTCAGTTTGTTTCCGACAGCTGTGGCATGCACTTCGTTTAGGGGTAAGTATTTTGCATTTTCTATGTAGCACATGCCACTTAATGTGATTTTCCGCGTTTCCAACAGCCCTCAGTTATTCAGTATACATTACGTACGCCGGCCACGTGTAAAACTGTAAGAAATGTCACTAAACTCCGCACATTTTAACCTTTTCAATTCCTTTGTAATAAGTTATTCATGAATTTTTGTTAAGTTATGTCTACACGTTTTCCAATACAAAGAACACAGGACTAAAGCACGTAATTAATATCTCATAATATATGCTTACAGCTGTTTCAGACTTTTAAGTTGTAGGGCTTAGTGTATTTTATTTGGTTTTAATATTTTTTTGTTCATATAAAAGTTTATCTTAAATAATACCATTTACTAGTGAATACAACGACTGAATTACGATACACAGAGAGCACTCGTGACTGAGTTCATTGCTAGCTCAAGATATTCTAAAGGGGCCGAAATATTAGGTAGTAATCACATGGTACGTTTATGGTTTTTATCATCAGAATTTAAATAATATTGATGTTACTGGTATGAAATGTGGTATTGCTGCTTATTTACGCACTACTAAAGATACTTTTTAAACAGGATACTTAGGTAGAAATTTGGTATGTGTGAGGCATCACCATTTCAGTGACCTCAACGTGACATGAGTACATTCACTCAGATACTTACAGTTCGGAAGAAATTTGGAGGACAATAAATGTGCAAAATGTGATTTTGAAAATTAAACTTCGTGGACCTGACCAAACCTAACCTAATGCAACCCATACTGATCCGATCTCACAAAATTTAAACTAACCTAAATTAACTTAAACTAACCTAACCTAACCCAATCTAACCTAAAATAACCCAAGCTGACTTAACCTATCCTTACCCAACCTAACCCAACCCACACTGATCCGATCTCACATAATTTAAACTAACCTAAATTAACCCAACCTAACCTAACCCAACCCAATCTAATCTAATCTAATCTAACCTAACCCAACCCAACCTAACGTAACGTAATATATCCCTATCTAACTTAGCCACTGTGTTTATATTGTGACCTTCGTATGACCTTGAATTATCTGTGACCTCTAAATGACTTTAGGAGTGTCACTCAGATTCCTTCAGTCCTCTACGTATATGCGTGAGAGAATATTACTATAAAATAACCTTGAAATATTTCAGGCCTTTAACTCTCAAACGGTTTGCGTGATCTTGTCGTGGTCTCGACATGATCTTGGCCTATTAGCGAAATAATTATGACATGAGTATGACCAAAATGTCACTTACGGTTTGGCAGAAATAAGCGTGATAACAAATGACCTTGAGAAACTTAAAGACTTGTATCTCGCAAACAATTCGACTGATTTTGTCGTGACTTCCATATGACTTTGACCTATACGTGACCTATTATATACATGAGTATTGTAAGTCAGAGTCTCACTACAAACATATGGGCTCAAGTGGAATATTTCAGAAGCTGATGGAAAAGACTGGAAACGTGTGTGTAACAATTACAAGAAGTATAAATAAGGACTCTGTAGAGCAGGGGGGTCAGTTTGTGTTGAACAAACTGCGATAAGTTAAGTGCAAAACCGGTAAGCAAGAATGTTCAATTAACAGCGTGGCAATGCCGTGTGAAATCAGTGTGGGCAGTGGAGGAGTGTGTGACTGGGAGTGGCACAGCAGGCGCGCAGTACCGTGTTCGATGCTCGTGAAGTGAAATAATCTCCGATGGGAGAAGTTTGTTGACTATGAAGTTCTAAGCCAAAGCCCCAAATTGGTCAGATTTAATGTGTAATCAAACCACAAATGGTTGTGAGGAAGACTGTGGTTATGCAAACTGGATGCATCTGGATGTTAAAAATTTAAACAGCATCGTATTCTCTCCTGCAGGCATATATTAGACTCCAAATTAAAAATATAATGTAACCTAAACCGTGCTATGGAGTAAGAGAACTGGTGACATCATCCAATTAAGAGGGAGTCCAAGAGGATATCTCTGGCGAATTTTGTATGTGGTGCAAAAGCCACTGCAACTTTTCTATTCCGTTTCCGAGATAGTGACATCCCCTTCAAAGACTCCGCTG
>NW_019060214.1:259467-270437 GCF_000696155.1 Zootermopsis nevadensis
TCGTAACTTCATAGCTTCTGATCGCCTCATTTCTTGAAAAACATCGAACGACAAAAATAAACACAATTTTCGCGGAAAACAGGGAAGTGAAAAGTGAACTCCAATGCTGCACACTATTTTTATTTATTTAGTGTTCTGTCTGACGACAGGTCCATATGAACAGGATCCTTCCATCCTTTTCTCGGACTGGGACCTGTTCATATACGTTCTTGGCAGATGATCCAGAAGTGGTTTGCCATTGCCTTCTTCTGTGTGTGAATGGAGTAATTGTTGGGATGCCACGGAGAAACCGGGGAAGCCCCCGGAGGAAAACTCCGTGTTGCCTAGACTACGGCCTTGCCCAACACAAGTTATAAATTCGGGCACCGCCGGGAATCGAACCCGAGACCCCCCAGGATTACAAGGCCGGCGTTCTAACCGCTAGACCTCTGTGAAACAAAAATCAAGAGCTCGAAATTTCGTACGTCTCAGATCAGATGTGACGTAAGTGTACAGATGGCATCATTAAAATTATTACTGTATTATTTGTGTTGCATTGACGAGGCTAGAAGTGAGAGGGAAGTAGGTTTTTCTGGAATTCTCCGTGAAATTTTGCTAATCAGCATTCTGATTAAAAAATTCGTGTTCCAATGTTTCCACAGACAAACGATTTTATTTGTAAACACACATATTTCAGAATTTATTGCAGCCATCAATAAATACTTCGTGTAATTTTTCTATCAGCCAATAATATCCGTACAAAACTAGACGTCTGACAGTGTACTTAATCAGAAAACATTCAAACAGAAGTTGCAGAAAGCAATCAGCGAGTACGTCATCAACTTGCGTCTGTGGGCTTTGCGAACGCGACCATTCTCCAGTGTCTGGAACCGAATTCACAGGCAACTATAAAATATATTCCCAATATCTTCGACTCTAAATAACTGTTGGGCGGGCTTCCGTCTGGGTTAAATCGGGTAAAAATTTCATTCGACTAATTTTTACAAATTACTTTTCGCTTCTTCGGGGACTACCCTCTTGCAGTGGTCGGCCGATGCGACATCCACCAGATAATTTATACGTTTTCCCCCCTATTTTTGTTTTTGGAGGCTGTTAACCCAGATTTTTGATCGCATCAGCTGTTTTGAGGGTTTATTTTATTTCTTATTCTTCCCTGGCATTAGAACGTGTTACAGTTATTTTACTTATATTCTATTAAATTTCATAATATGTGCACACTTTATTTGTTAAATTACTTTCTACTTCATTTTCTAAATAATTTTGAAATGGTGGTTGATTCCTTTAGATACACGAACCAGTCAGAGATGGTACAATTTTTTTTACAAGTCCTATGTACGAGGAGCCATTTCTGTAAAAAGTCGATAAAATTTGGTATTACCTTCGTGTAACATGAGAGTTATACTGAATCGATGTTAAACAGCATTAAATGTTAGCACAACTTGTAGTGTAGACCACAAAAAATATGGGATTTTCTTTTTCGAATTTCTTTTAGTGGATAAACCAGAATATCTGATTCAGCGTTACTCTTGTACAACTGAAAGTAAGTTTTATGTATTTAGGGGACTTACCCCTTGGGATCTGTGAACAGAAGTCGGTCTGTAAGTTCGAACTTCATTTCTACGTCACTCAGTACCTTAGTTCTGCAGTCTCTCAGCGCGCATGCCCAAGGGACTGAAATATCGTATTAAGGGAAAAAAAAATATATCCATTTTACTTGTTACATTTATTCAGCGTCATGTAACTTTAATCTTCACAAAAGTTTTTGTAACTTTTAAAACATTTCCTGTGCCTCTGAAACGAAAAAAGAGTTTAAAAAATCTTGTGGTTGCAGATAAATGTACCTGTTGTATACTTAAGACTTTTGGTGACCTGTTCTTTTTAGAAGTAATTACAGAAAATTAAAAAAATATATACGTGAAATTAATCTACCTAAAGCGTGAGATTGGTGATGCGGTTATACCTAGCATTTATAAACTTGTGTTACGTTGTTTAACAATTTTTAGCCGCATAATTTACATACTGAAAGCAGACATGACATTTGAGAGTTCCTCCCAAGAGAAATTAAAAGCAAGTAAAATCTCGAAGATATTCAACCTTCTTTCGAGCTTTAAATCTGGAACCGACTTAAAACAAAGCCATTCGTGTGACGTTCGATTGAAAGATATTGATTTGGATTGTAAGCAAATAGTGGATTAGATCCATCAAGTTCTTCCGAACACAGAATAAAGAAACGAGAAATGTCTTCTTGGTCGTTGTGTTCAAAGGATTATATATAGGAATACATCATTTCTTAACCGAACGTCTTGGTTTAATTTGGTTCAAGATTGACAGTAAATTGTTATATATTTCATATATAAGTCTTATACACAGAGACAATCATATTTAAGTCAGAAATTTCAACTTTAACAAAAAGTAATAGACAAGTGGGGCTAGAAGTAAATTCAGAAAAAACTAAGTACATGTTAGTATCTCGTCATCAGAAGACAGGCGGGCAAAATTATTTTAGGGTGGCTAATAAATCCTTTGAAAGGGTTACAAAGTTCAAATATTTGGGAACAACAATTATTATTATTATTATTATTATTCAGTGTTCTGTCTTACGACAGGTCCATTGCTCTGCCCAAAAAGAGCTCTCCAGTTGTCCCTATTCTCGGCTTCTCATTTTAATTCCTGGAACGTCATATTCTTTCCTTGAACAACAAAATAACAAATCAAAATGACACTCATGAGGAAGTTAGGAGGAGATTAAATTCCAGTTCAAAATATTTTGTCTTCCCGTCTGATTTCTAAGAACCTGAAAATTAAAGTATACAAAACAATAATTTTGCCTGTTGTTTTGTATGGGTGCGAAACATGGTCTCTCACTCAGAGGGAGGAACACAGATTGCAGGTGTTTGAGAATCGGGTGTTGAGGAGGATATTTGGGCCTAAGAGGGAAGACGATGGGGCGTGGAGAAAACTGCACAATGACGAGCTTAAAAATCTGTACTCCTCCCCCAGTATTGTTTGGCCCAGGACAGGGTCCGGTGGAGGGCTTTGGTTAGTCCGGTGATGAACCTTCGAGTTCCGTAAGCCATCTGGTTGGGTGGGTCCACTATTGGGGAAGCCTGAAGGGAAGAGACCGCTGGGGAGATCTAGACGTAGATGGGAGGATAATCTCAGGTGGGATCTATGGGAGATAGGAGTTGAAGGAGACTGGATTTTGTTGGCCCAGGACAGGGTCCGGTGGAGGGCTTTGGTTAATTCGGTGATGAACCTTCGGGTTCGGTAAGCCATCTAGTTAGTTAGTTAGTTAGTTAGTTAATGCTCCTTTCTATATCCGAATTGCTATCAGAAATGTTCCATAGCTCTAACTGAAAAAACACACGTAAATTAGTCACGTGTTAATCCGTACTAATTAACCTAAATTTTCACCGTCTCCATTAATACTGGAAGAAAATCTGTCACGTTTTCATTTAAAGGAAGATTCCTACAAGATACATTAAATAAATCACGAATTATATTTTTAAGGTCCGAGAGACCTTCGTTCTTGTTATTGCAGAAGGTCCTGTGTAAGACAGAATAGGTCGTGACATCTTCCTCGACGCCTCCAATACGCGACATTTTCAACTAGGGAGTCCTTACAACCTAACTTGTCTTTAGCACTACTTTCGGCTCAAATTAAAAATATATTACGAATATTATTTTTGAGACTTAAATATTTCCGTTTAAAACATTTCATATTAATTAAAAGTTGGCGCACTATATATATAACTTTGAATGACCCAAACACGGCATATTTAACGTCAAAGCAGGTCGTAAAAATGCCGTGAACTAATTTATATATGAAAATTAATTGTTCTGTGGATGGCAATAAATAATGGAATTGAAAAAATTACAATCGGAATGCTACAATATAATGTTTTTATTAATGGAAACTGAACTGGAAGAATTCTGTCTCACGAGTTGTTCCATGCATGGTGGTGACAACAGCGTGTGTTTCCTTTTAAAAATAATTTGTGGCCAGTGATATCTAAAAATTTGCGATTTTCCACACATATTTGTTCTGTCCTCTACATGTGTTAGAACTTACGAGAAGTTTCTCGCAAGGAGGCTTAATTTCTTCAGCAGATGTTGGCGACACAAATGCTGTTTGATTCTCCCCTCTACCGGCCGTTTTCTCATTCAACATGAATCCACGTCTCACCACTTTTCCAGTCATGGCGTCCTGCAGTCGCTGAAAGTCCACAAACTCGTCTGTAGAAAGAAACTGATATTTCCATCACAGGAGTAAGAAGGCACTTTGGCATATTTTCTATCACAGTGATTTTAGTTTAATATTTCACAGCAATCTCCTTATCTCTAACATTTCGCAGGTAAGTAGCATCAGCAAGATTACGTGTTGGTAAATATTTGTCAGACCTTCAGAGAGAGAAAGACGTATGTTTACTTTAAGTTTGTCACAAGTGTCCTATTTCGGTGCTTTTATAGTAAATGTTAGATGTAAGAGGATTTATAAACTATCTACTGACTGTTCTACTGTTAATGCATAACTTCTTGTACCGTTCAGACTTGTTTGGTTAAGAACATAATAAGATGGCGGTTCAATTTTATCGGACTGAGATTTAGTGTATTATTGTAAGCGTCATGATGGTGCCTGTGGTCACCACCACAGGTTGTTCAAGAAAGTGAAGCCGGTGAGATCATGATAGTGATGAAATTGAGAGGCTCATCCAGAATTTTCGAAAAACTGTTTTTTTTAATCACAGAAATTTATAAACGTTGTTTTTGCCTTGAAACTACATCTTTTCTATGTGAGAATCCTGAATTTTTAAGTAATATTTTAGAAAACGTTCTCTCCTTTCTTACATTTTCATTTACGTATTTGGTTGAATTTTCTTCCTTCGACAAGTTTCACCTCCTCCTGTTCAAGGTTATCCCATTTTTTTATGGTTTGGTTAACAAAAAATTGAAAATAATATTAAACTTCTGACGTCAATCATAACGCGACTTCTATTGCTTCTAACCACTGCATTAGTTTCTTTAACACGACAAAGGAAAGAGAAGAGCAGCTGAATAATAATTAACAGACAAAGAAAACTATTATTAATATATTTAATTAACTGAACTGCGAGTTCCAATTATTTGTCTGTTCGTCTGAACAGTGTGCAGTGCTGCGCGCTGACGACGACTCACAGAACTACCTGGTGACTTCACTGGGCCGATCGCTACTCCACATATCTGGCTTGAACCTTCAACCGACATATTTTTGCCCCGTGATGCATTGTTCCATTCACAGCTAGACCCCCCCCCTCCACCCCAAGGTCCGACGGTCCTTTGTTTCTATTTCGCATCTTCTTCAATATTTCCCTTTTGTCATTTATTTCCCTCATTTCCCCTCCAAATACTCTTGACAGGCTGACTGCAGCCATCACCGATGTTTTCCGCTCCTATATACATGTCCTCTGAGCTGGACTGAAAGTAATAAAGATAAGAGAACAGTAGTTGATCTCCCTCTTTAGAACTCACTATTGCACTCGTCCTCAGGAATTACAGCGACGGGATAATTAGTCTTATCACATCACAACGGAAACCTAGCTTCGTTACAAGCAGTTTTAATTAAAACAAAGCACTAATGGAATGACAGAACACAACAACGCTTCAGCACCGGAGGGACTCGTTTAATTTCACACTTAACAAGAATCGAAGAAGTCAGATCGATTAGATTAATTGAACGCGACAAAGTGATAGACGTGGACGTAGAGAGAATGTTTAATCCAATTTGTGACATCTTCAAAGCTTATATAACACAAGCTTCGTACGTTCTTGCGCTTTGGCAA
Organism: Zootermopsis nevadensis; assembly: GCF_000696155.1. Next base: position 265,287 of record NW_019060214.1, read on the forward strand.
CATGGTGATATTACGTGTTGACGTCTCTCCACGCTTGACGTAAATTCATACATCAACTACACGAGCGAGAGTACAGAAAGTGACTGGAGCTGATTGGCTGACAAAGTCACGTGACAGTATATGCTCAGAAGGAAGTGCAAAACACAACATTGGTGAAATTTTGCGGTCGCTATACACTCATAAAGGGGGGGGGGGGGGAGGGGGGGGGGGGGTTGAAGTGGGCCTCACACCTATATTTGCTTGTATCGGAGTTGCCTTTCTTTCCTTATATTGTTGGCTTACGTATATTTGTAGCTGATGTTGTCAGCAGTGGAAAAGGAATTTGTCAATTTTTCTATGAAAGCCAGTGGACAGGAAACGACAATATAAACGACTTCCGGATTCTGTTGTTGACGGCACAATCATTTCGTACTGCGCCAACAATGATGTTCTATTCGGAGTTCAACCAGTGGCGTTGTCGTTTGGGTTTATATGTTCATGTTATGTAAATAAGACACAGTTTTCTCGAGACTGTAGATGCTCTTAATTTAAATATGTTTTTATTATTGTAGGACCAAGAAACTTGTGGGGAAGATAAGTCAGTCGCAATTGAGCTGTGGTAGTTAGAGGGCTGTGTGTTTTGTTCAGTGCGATGTTGTGTGTCAAACAGGATTGTGGTTTCGGAAGAAAATTTTAAACCGGTGAGTTTAAAACAACAGAGCGTCTGAGTTCAAGCAATAATTAAGGCTGTAACTTAACAAATGACAATCATGAATAGGTATGTCGATTGTGGAGAGGAATTTTTCAAACCATTAGAATTATAATAATTTAAATCACATAAAATGCTTTACATGTAATCTTTTCTTAAGGGGCCTCGCTAATTAATCTCGCCCATTGGTTCCCGCTTCACTGTGTGCATTCCATTTTTATACGACGTAAAAAGCAAACAGTATTCTAAGAAACAAATGAAAAATACTGCGTATTCGAAGTTTATTCGCAGGAAGTTGAGAAAGCCCGTCGGCTATAACAGAATTCTACAACATTTTTTAACCCATGGCAAACCTTTATATGTCAAAGACACAACATAATTTCACTTCACGTTAAGGAGGTACGAAACTTCAAAAATAAGACACAAGTAGAATTCTCATTTGAACAGAATTACTTACATGACGGAGACAACTAGAAAGATAAGTTAGCCCACATAATATATTCATCACAAACGTGCATACAAGTTAAGCAGAACTAAGGTTGAAATCCCGAATGATAGGTCAGACTTCACACACAAAATGACAGATGGAATACACTTCAATCTCAAACATCGCAGAATCATTTGTAAACAACTCCAACACAAAACCGAGCCTCAGAGACTGGGTCGTATGATATCGACGAAGGCTTCAACCTGCTTCCCCGTCGGCCCTAATCAAGGTTAATTGTTCCTCTCCTTCGCACCCAACGCTTTGTTCTCGTGTCCTGCTCATCCCTTGTCTTTCATTCCACTTTATTCTATTTGTACGAAGTGTGCCTCCTCACAGCAGTAGCTTAAATGCTGCACCTCGAGGGAAAGCAGACTGGAAACTAGTGGTTGCAGGATACGAGAAAAAAAAAGCAAGTTTGTCTGAGTCTCTCAGGGACGTTCCAGCCGCATGCGTGGAGAAGGTCATGGTTTTCAGGCTCAAAGGACATCTAACCCTTCGTGGTGGAAGTCACGAGAGAGCAAATATGTTTACAATAAAGAAGTGGTCTTGCGGACACAGACCCTGAGTACAAACATGCTGGAGGATGCCCACAGTGTTGAAGCCCAGTCACTAACTAACTTACTAGATGGCTTACCGAACCCGAAGGTTCATCACCGAATTAACCAAAGCCCTCCACCGGACCCTGTCCGGGGCCAACAAAATCCAGTCTCCTTCGACTCCTATCTCCCATAGAGCCCGCCTGAGATTATCCTCCCATCTACGTCTAGGTCTCTCCAGCGGTCTCTTCCCCTCAGGTTTCCCAACCAATACCCAGTGCACAACTCTTGTCCCATCCATGCACGCTGCATGCCCTTCCCATCTCATTCTTCTCGACGTAATCACCCTGACAATACTGGGGGAGGAGTACAGATTTTTAAGCTTATCATTATGCAGTTTTCTCCATGCCCCATCGTCTTCTCTCCTAGGCCCAAATATCCTCCTCAAACACCTGCAATCTGTGTTCCTCCCTCTGAGTGAGAGACCATGTTTCGCACCCATACAAAACAACAGGCAAAATTATTGTTTTGTATACTTTAATTTTCAAGTTCCTAGAAATCAGACGGGAAGACAAAATATTTTGAACCGAGAAGTAGCAAGCATTTCCGGAATTTAGTCTCCTCCTAAGTTCCTCGTAAATATTATTTTGATTTGTTATTGTTGTTCCCAAATATTTGAACTCTACTACAGGACCAAAACGTCCTACAGGGAGCAGACGTGGAAAGCCGTATCACGCTGTCCTCAAGGGGGCGTAGTCCCGTGGTTATGCCCCTAGGGAACTCTCTCAGTCCTTCACATGTGATCTAACTTGAGATGTTGGAATCGCAGAGGTTCCAAGCCCGCGAAGTTGTCTTCGGAAGGGGTTACGGGCAAAGCAACAGGGAGCTCTCCTGTGGTACGTTCCCTTTGCACCTTAGGGATACCCACTTGACTTGGACGAGCCCATAAGACACTCATCTTTCAATTGGATTTAGTGTACCAAAGGAATTCTTCAGGCTAATAAAATATGTTTTTATGAATTCGCATTTTAGTATCGTCGGTGAATCAAGCCTCCGCGTCTCTCCGGTAACTGCAAGAGTGCGGTAGCAAACTCGCTGACCTTAGGAGACCGGAGTGACAGGATCAAGGGCGAAGCTGCACAGTGAGAAGCATCAGAAGTTTTACTGTTCATCAAATATTATCTTGATAATGAACTCGAAGAATATGAAATGGGCGGTGAATATAGGGCACATGGGGAGATGAGAAGTGCGTGCAGAATTATGGATTGGAAACTGTATTGACTTAGTTGCAGGATAATATTAAAATAGATCTTGAGGAAATCATTTTGGACGTCGTTGACTGAATTCATTTTGACATAGACGAGCCTTTGGATTTCGTAAAATACAGAATTTTCTTGACTAACAGAGCGTAATCGGATCTTCCGAAAAGGCTCTGTACTCCATGGAGTTCGTTATTTTCCTATTAAACTTAACACCACGTGGCGGCCGTGTCGCTGTCGGACGTGGAAGATTGGTAAAATGTTTCGTAATGTGTGGCCCCTCATAAATTTTCGAAAAAAAAGGCCATCTTTCCATCCTTATTTTTCGTGGTACCAAAAGAAACATGTCTGCCGCGCGAATTCTATAATTCGGTGTCTGTTTATTCGTCATATATTTCGATCAAATGAGACTAGAAATGAAAAAGTTTGTGTGGAGACACGTATTAAACGCACGTCCCTTTCAATTCTCTTTGAGCTGTGCTTTGAATGTTAAGAATTAAAACTTTAGATTTTACGAAACTTTTGATTGACATTTGACTGATTTAAACTTATAAATAAGTGTGATGGTTAAATACAGACACAGCGTAGTACAAACATTCGTCACTGAATTGCACAATTATTAGTTTGAAATGCGTACCAGCGACAAGATGTTTATTCAAGCATCAGAATTAATTAAAATAAAAGACTCCTTTCTGTACAATTTTACGTTCTAGAGGGTATATATTTTTTTTTATATATTTTAAATCTTGTCCGTCTAATCACAATAAATTCTTATTAAATATTAAAATATTACAATAATTAACATTTAAAATATTTAAAATATATAAAATTATGTTCTTTATCGAAATATTCGATTTACATTAGACCATCATTTTTCAGTTCAAACACGGCAATACTTCCAGACAGATGTAACTCCTCTACAACTTACATTTCTGGCTGATACAAAAAACACCAAAAACGTTCACCCACACTAAAGTCATATTGAGCATGATGTACATATACAGAACAACATCGAGTATGTTATTAAAATGGAATAAAATCTGGAAAAGAATATCATTTGATATCTGATAAAATGTACGCTAAAATAATATATAGAAATTGTATTTAAGTTATTATTGATTTGAATCTTTATATAATTATATTCACCTGAAGATAGTTCTTTTAGGAACTGAAACATGTCGTGAAAAATGATGGTCTAATGTAAATCGAAAATTTCGATAAAGAACATCATTAATATTTTAAATATTTTAAATGTTAATTATTGTAATATTTCTAGATGGTGTTAATATATGTTGCAGAATCATTATAAACTTTCACTAATTTCTGTTTTTAATGAAAAATTTTTGTCCCAAAAGAAAACTCACAAAATAAAATTTATCGTCTTGTTAACACGTCACAAGACCCACTAGTTGCAAACCCCGGACTGGGTGTTATACGACGTCTTTTCTTGGCGTGTGGGATAGGGTTAACAGGAGGTCACGTCCACATGGCATAACGTGACTGTTTAGGGTCAGGAGGTCATCGAGTAGTGTGAAGTGGATTGCCACTTGAACCTGCACTAAAGTCAAACACTTGTTCAGCTTTGAAATAGGTATTTGAGCTCTCTGCAATAATTCTGCCTCCTTCTTCCCACAAAGAACATGACGTGAGCACGTGCACAGTGTTTCGTTTCCGTCCACATGTTGTGGCCAATAAATCACTCAACAGATTTCCATTAAATTTGGCATTGAACCCGAATTTATTTTTATCCGTATCGCTTCAATACAGGGATCAAAACCTTAATATTCAGAGCAAATTAAATTTGTTCTTGTGACGAAACATCACGTTTTGAAGACGTGTTAATGGAGGGAGATCTCTGGGTGTTATTTGTTCTCGGAGAAATCTCCGACGGGTTCTTCAAAAGAGAACTCAATAAGCTATCTCTAATTTGTAAGAATATGAAGATTCCTGTCTTCTGGGTTGTTGCGCCGTGTAATATGGTAGATGTTTACCGACGTTTCGGAGGTCATACTGCCTCCGTCATCAGGGCGATGAGTATGAAGATTCCTTTCTTCTGGGTTGTTGCGCCGTGTAGTCTGGTAGATGTTTACCGACGTTTCGGAGGTCATACTGCCTCTGTCATCAGGGCGATGAGTATGAAGATTTCTGTCTTCTGGGTTGTTGCGCCGTGTAATATGGTAG
>NW_019060214.1:270847-291589 GCF_000696155.1 Zootermopsis nevadensis
CTGTCTTCTGGGTTGTTGCGCCGTGTAGTCTGTTAGATGTTTACCAACGTTTCGGAGGTCATACTGCCTCTGTCATCAGGGCGATATACTCACCGCTGTGAAAACCTCAAATCTTACGTTGTATGAAGCTGTTTCACATAGAGGGGGGAAATCATTAATGCCTAAAAATGTTATATCTTAAGGTAGACAACCAGTTATAATTTTTTTGTGAGGGTAAATATTTAACGAAACAGCGGGACGTAATCATTTGTGATGATGAAATGTTACCAGCAGCGTAAATAAACTTCAAGGACGTGTATGATTGGCATTGCATCAATACATTTTTCACGACAGACCGTCTTTGCTGAAGTATATAATGGGTTTTGCAACTTGCAGGAAATGACCATTACTTCCCTATAAGAACAAATTTCGTTGTCGTGTTGTTAACATTGCCGCTTCAAAATTGGAAGGTCGCCTGTTCAAATCTTGGCACGGAGACCAGGTGTCCTCAGTGACTTTCATGTGAATTTTCTCACACAATGTGGGAGGGGGTTATATATTGAATCGTGCCTTTCCAATTATTTCTATCTTTCATAGCTATAATTTGAGTTGCTGGTAGTATCTTCACGTAAATCATAATTTATAAATGACGGTAAGTTACGAAAAATTTATACTTCAATCACTCAACAAATTGGAAACCAAACAAAAACAAGGAACCAACGTAATTCTGTTATAGTGTTGTGGTCTGTGAGTACAAAAAGTGACACGAGAAAATCTCGTCTAAAACAGAGCAGAATAGAATACGCAAATTCAAGAATTTTTACATCGCGAATTCTTTAAATTTACACGTGGAAACATAACTACTTTTAAAGTTTGTTCAATGAGACATGCCAACATACCGGTATACAATATCTGTAAGGAAATTGTGTCGTAAAAGGCTTTGTTAAAATTCGTTAAGAGGTCCGTAGAATCGATTTTAATTAAAATTTTCAATGTGTGCACACAATGTCGGTAAGAAGTTGTTCGTTCATCGTTTACCCAACATCCCCAGAGATGACGCTGTAAGATATTAAGATGAACGAGCCATGCGTTAAAACGTAAAGAACCCCTTTCTATTCTCATTTACGTAGGAAAGTTTAGAATATTCTTCTTGAGATGATAAAGTTGCGTCATATTGTGATAAATATATATTTCTTTAAATCTTGTCAGTCTAATCAAAATTACTATTAATATTTAAATATTAATAGTAATTTTGATTAGACTGACAAGATTTAAACAAATATTCTTCTTGCTTTATCGCTTAAACCTACTATTGTACCAGATTTATTGTCGTGTATCTTCCATATTTCTCCGCAGAGAATGATCGAGGTTAGTATTAACAATTCTGAAGCATATGCGATTAACTAAATATGAATTAACACATAAATATAGAACGAATTTTTTAGGTGCTAAAAATTTAAACAAATATTTAATTCTTTAAGATTAAAAGAAATAAGCAGACATTATTTTTAAAGTACCCATGATTGTACAAATTACTCAGGAAAAATTGCTGTTTTTTGGGTTGTAGCACCGTGTAGTCTGGTAAAAGTTAACCAACGATTCAGAGATCTTTCATGTCTCAATCATCACGGCGCGATCTACCTGATTATGGAGGCAGCAAGGACCAACCAGAACCCAGAATACAGCTATTTCTGGACTAACCGTCGTGAAAATTCTTCTCACTAAAAGCCTTCAGTATCTCAGACAGAAAGTGAGTCTCTTTTGCAGAGAACCACGAAAAGTCATCTTCAAATTGAATCGTAAATCTGTCAGTAATCACGGAAGTAATTTGTATTTAGAAGAATTACGTCGTATCAGCCTTGCATACATGTAACAGATTATTTAACTAACATTAAATTCTTTCCTCCCAAATCTGTCGCAAAAGTTACAAAATTGCAAATTGCTGAAGAAGAATTTGCAGCAGAATGTGTCGAGTGGTCATTACGCAATCAGTAGCAGTTGTTTTGTTTGCCATCCGGATTAATTTGAAACGGCAAACATTACACGGAGTGTCACTTATGCTCTTCCTACATTCAAATAGCTGGAGTTCCCAGCGTCATTACAAAGCGATGGGTATTTATCGGAAAACGTATCGCGAAACTGAAAGTGCTGAAAACAGCCCACACAGACGTGTGGAATATCCATTTACACAGTATTCAGGGTGTGTGTAATCCAAAATATTTATTTGCATAAATAAATGTAGAAATAATGTGTTTTAAGTGGCGTAAAACTCTATAAGTTGTAACTTGAACATTCTTGAGATTTTATATCTGCAAAGATTTTTTCCAGCTAGAAATACGTTTACTCTATTAACTAACAAATTCGTTGCTGTTGACACGAAAGCCATGATTTCATAATTCTAGGACGGTTCATTGGCTGCTAGGTAATTAGTTTCTTGATGTCCTGGTAATTTGTATGGTAATTTTACATTTGTTTGCTGAGTTCGTTGTTGGTTGGATGGTAAATTTGCGTATTGACCGCTTATTATGGTTTATTTTTGTGATGGTTGGTAGCTGGTTGTTTACTTACTGTGTTATTTCTCACTGACAGGTATTTCATGTCCTAGTCTTTTGTTGGATTGTTTTGTTGTTTATGTTTGTTTGTGGTTCAACCTTTCCTTCCGAGTTCCAGGTTTTTGTCTTATAGCAAGAGTTTACCAAGTGATCTCCATTTTCTACGCACTTTGGAACGTTTCTACGCTCCCCCAATTTAATTTTGAACTTCAGAACAAAGTCATGTAAAAACCAACGTAGTTTTCTACCTACATAAACAAAGTTGTTAACTTCAAAATTGAGTGGTCTTTTTCTGAGCCATAAACTTCTCTTACGGAAAACAACACTGTGTTTGTGAGACTGAGGGGAAACACATATCGTACACAAGGAAATGAGCAGAACAGAGCAATTATAATATTAATTACATTATAATTACTGCTTTTTCAAGGTAGAGGTAAAACTTAAGACAATAGGTTGAGTTTCTTAGGATTTGAAGTCTTCACGGCGGTGAGTCCGAAGATGGCTGTCTTCTGAGTTGTAGCGCCTTGTAGTCTGGTAGAAGGTTACCGACGTTTCAGAGGGTACAATCCATAAGACCGAGCTTCGTTTGGGAGCTTTCTGCCCAAAACGGATAGCGCACCGTCAGGTTAAAGATAAAACGACCTATAGATGTCTTGAGTAACTGTAACAACTGACAAAGGACTTTAGACGCTGCGGGTAGCGTCGGAAATAGACGGATATGGTCCGACGGCGGGTTAACAAGTTAATGAACATTAACCTTCTGCCAAAATAGTGAATTTTTTTATCAGCTGAACTATTATCCGTTACCAAATAATGACTGTGCTCCATGAAGTTAACATTGTTTACTATGTAATCTAATTAGTCACGCTGGCCTTGTAATCCTGGGGTCTCGGGTTCGATTCCCGGCGGTGCCCCGAATTTATAACTTGTGTTGGGCAAGGCCGTGGTCTAGGCAACACGGAGTTTTCCTCCGGGGGCTTCCCCGGTTTCTCCGTGGCATCCTAACAATTACTCCATTCACACACAGAAGAAGGCAATGGCAAACCACTTCTGGATCATCTGCCAAAACGTATATGAACAGGTCCCAGTCCGAGAAAAGGATGGAAGGATCCTGTTCATAGGGACCTGGCGTCAGACAGAACACTAAATAAATAAATGATGGCCACGGTGGTCTAGCGGTTAGAACGCTGGCCTTATAATCCTGGGGTCTCGGGTTCGATTCCCGGCGGTGCCCGAATTTATAACTTGTGTTGGGCAAGGCCGTGGTCTAGGCAACACGAAGTTTTCCTCCGTGGCATCCCAACAATTACTCCATTCACACACAGAAGAAGGCAATGGCAAACCACTTTTGGATCATCTGCCAAGAACGTATATGAACAGGTCCCAGTCCGAGAAAAGGATGGAAGGATCCTGTCCCAATTTTCGTTGGCTCTGATCTATAGACATTTGGTAGAACTCCTTCGATGAGTGATCGGCCCGTCGCAAGATAATCAATACATTCTCTTAAAAAGGATTACAGGCTTTAAGGATGTAGTCACTTAAAAACAAAATTTTATTTTGGAAGCGTAAAGATTAGAAATCATTGGGAAGAATTAGGCACGGGTGATAGGATTACATTAAAATGTATTTTAGGGAAATCGCGTTCGGATTTATTGGTAGGGACTACTGAACGAGGTAATGAACCTTCGAGTTCCATACAAGATGGAAAATTTCTTCACTAGGGAAACTTGTTTTCCACGAAATTAACTCCAAAAATGTTAGCTTAATAGATGACAGAAAGGCTCGCTTGAAAATCATTTCCTATTCATGACGTCTTCAGTTGAAGAACAGATTCAAATTAAAATTAAAATTATTATGGAACTTCATTAAGTGATAAGTACTCCCTACGTATGTGGCAATTCAGTGGGTTTTTTTTTCAGTTCCAAGTATGCAGACGTGTTATGACCTAATTTTTTTCAATTACTCTTGATTGTTAACGAAGCGTATTCAAAGAAGGTTACGGATGGATGTCATATAGTTCATGCTCTCCTTTCTTACTAAAGAAGTTTATCTAAACGTTTTCAAATCTCTGTCTGATCGGAATAGCGAAGTGACACGACTTTGCCTTAATCTTTCTGAACATGAATTCATTACGCTCTCTTTACAAAACATAAAATTTTGTGATGGTTGATTCTGACCGCGTAATATTTGCCTAAATAAATAGATTATGCACACTAAGTGAATTTTGTTCAAATTAGGTACTTACTGCTAGGTCTACACTAAACTTTGATGATCTGAATCCCTCCTCAGTATAAATATAATACTAACTTCGAATTACAATCTTCCATTCCTTATTGTCTTGTACGTGGTTATCTACGTTTCTGAAGAAACTATTGCCTTCATCTCTAGGGTTATTTCTACCGTGAAAATGGAAGCGATACACAGCGCCTCAAAATCCTCAAATCTAATCCATTTTCTTTAAGAAAACACTAAAATACACAACTATAATATTTAAATAGTATTAAAATATATTAAAATTGTCCGTCAATCACAATAAAGTAATATAAGATAATTAGATGGTTAAAATATTATCCTTTGTTCCGTATCGAGTACTCGATTTACATATGGAACATTCTCGACATGTTTCGGCTTTCATAGAGCCGTCATCAGGTGTATGTTATAAACTCTTAATTCAATTACTAATTTTTAATTTTTAATTTTCTTATCATTTCTTCGTTTTTCATTGTATCAACATTTATTGATGTGTTATATAACATTGATGTAATCGTATTGTCGGAGTGATGTTAAAGCTGCGTATATTGGTCAGAGAAGTAATATCGAATTTGTATTTGTAATTAAAAATTAGTAATTGAATTAAGAGTTTATAACATACACCTGATGACGGCTCTATGAAAGCCGAAACATGTCGAGAATGTTCCATATGTAAATCGAGTACTCGATACGGAACAAAGGATAATATTTTAACCATCTAATTATCTTATATTACTTTATTGTGATTGACGGACAATTTTAATATATTTTAATACTATTTAAATAAAATCACAATATAACGCACCTACAATATCTTATAACTATAATATTGTATCTTTGACAGTTTTTTATAAGACATAATAACTTTTCTTAAAACTATTGTGTGAAATCGTGAAAAGAAAAGTATTTAATGAGTGTGAATGGATATCAAATATTATATCTCACTGTTAAAATATAAATTGAGTTCCGACACTCACTATCTGTTAAATTATAAAAGTTTTGAGGATGGCTGTCTTCTGGTAGTCTGGTAAAAGTTTGTTGCGTTTATAATATTTTTTGTTTTTAACTCAAATTCCTTTCGCTTCTCGATATCACTCGACGAATGTGAATTTACGGCCGATCTAGGATTATTAAATAGCTTACACATCAACAGAAGTAAATTTCTACCGGAATATATCGTGAAAAGTTCCTAAGTCGGCCACATTGTGGTTATTTAAACCAGGTTTATTTATCTTCATGTTTTCAAATTTGTTTTCGATATCTCACACCACATCTGAATCGTGAGGCTGTCTTAAAGCCCACATATAGTATAATTTAGTAGGAAAATATACATTAAGAGAATCCTCTCTTTCTGTATTGGTGTATCTCGTAAAGAGACCCATCTTATATTCGCTTGAAAACTATTAGAAATTTTTATTACATTTGGAAAAAAATTTACTTTAAAGATAATGTGTCACGTACACTGATTTTATGGAATTTACCTAGAAATGGCAGTATGGGTATGAATTAGGAAGGACACAGAATCAAGGTAATTATCGTGACACCAGCCTAATGCATATTGGGGCTTAGGGCAAAATTATCGAAATACGAGAAATTTTTACAGACCTCGAAATTATTCGCACAGGAACAGTTAGTATTTGCGTAATTGTAATTGATGGTTATTTCTGGATTACAACTTCCTAAAATGCTATAAATCTATGAAAGCAACGATAAATTATTTCGAATAATTTCGAAAATCGGCCATGGTACAGTAAAAGCGAACTGCACTTTTATATTGCTTGGCTGGCAAATGATAAAAAAATGAGGTAACTTCGAAGATTTTCTTACGCACTCTTCGATTTGGACTGCGCAGTTGAAATCCCTGCCAGCACAGTTGAGATTAAGAAAAACTTTGCTCGTGTAAGCCCCTTTAGAGCAGTGGTATTCAACCTGGGGTACGCGAAGACATCTTAGGGGGTACATGAAATTTTTTAAAAAATATATATTTTATGATAAACACTGAATAATCAGTAATGTAGTTTATTTAATTTATTTTAGATGTAGATTATATACTATGTATAACTTGAATTATACACCTTTGGGGGTACAAAGTTGAAGAGAAATTATATCTGGGGGTACGCGAAGACATCTTAGGGGGTACATGAAATTTTTTAAAAAATATATATTTTATGATAAACACTGAATAATCAGTAATGTAGTTTATTTAATTTATTTTAGATGTAGATTATATACTATGTATAACTTGAATTATACACCTTTGGGGGTACAAAGTTGAAGAGAAATTATATCTGGGGGTACGCGAAGACATCTTAGGGGGTACATGAAATTTTTTAAAATATATATATTTTAAAAAATTTCATGTACCCCCTAAGATGTCTTCGCGTACCCCAGGTTGAATACCACTGCTTTAGGGTATTTGCTATTAAGTTCCCATACACTACGCTCTCTTTCAACAGTTGTCCGGATAATTCTGCGCTGTTAACACTGCTAGTGAGTGGATGGACCAAAAATGATCCCTCCCAAGAAAATACATGTTTGAAATCTGGAACGAGGAAAGTAAAGTGAGCTTTATTCTTTGGTGCATGTATCTACCGGATACGGTACGAAGGCAGTGTGTGATGTCAGCCATTGTAATATTTCTGCCACGCGTTCGTCTCTTGCATCATGTAACGTTAAACCTTTCGACGCAAAGTCTGAGCCAGCCTGTTTCTAGCTCGTCTCCGGCGAGTGGAATTCTTGTCGTACCAGCTGTTTCCAGAGAACACTGCGTTTGATAAGTCGTGTTTTCTGTATTCATTAATAGTAGAACACGGTAGGGTTCATACTCGAGTTCATTCTATAAAATCTCGTCTTTGGAGAATTGAATAAGTGGAACACAATGACGAGCTCAAGAGAGACTGTGGATAAATTATGAGATGTTCGTTTTCCTGCCATCTTCTGGATGGCCTACAGTTGAATATTCTGTGCCAGGTAGTAAGTACATTGCCCCTGGATGTACGGTTTCAGAAATGCATTTTGGATGTTGTCCAATTTCGATGCAGGCGGATTATGAAGTGTGTCCGAGAGGAAAATTGACTTAACCTTGAAGCCATGATGTCATGCTGAATGCTATCTTACGCACATTTTCTCTCACTAAAAATGTTCCAACTCTCGGAGCAGTGTGGATGATATATGATACTAATGGGTACTTTACCCCATGTATGATGAGGGTCCCTCTTACCACCGCATATCTCCTCCTCAGGTTGTGGATAGAGGGACGGCCTCCAGGTAAGGAGGTTATTGAATGAGCAGTCGTGGACAGTGGTAGAGGGGGGATCCTCCAGCTTGGGGGTTGGGCGTAAAGATAACAACCTTTCACCGTAAAAAATCATTGTTACGAACACATTAAGCCTGGGAAGGCTTTGGTTAATTCGGTGATGAACCTTCGAGTTCGGTAAGCCATCTACTTGGTTGGGTCCACTATTTGGGAAGCCTGAGGGGAAGAGACCGCTGGGGAGACCTAGACGTAGATGGGAGGATAATCTCAGGCGGGATCTATGGGAGATAGGAGCTGAAGGAGACTGGATTTTGTTGGCCCAGGACAGGGTCCGGTGGAGGGCTTTGGTTAATTCGGTGATGAACCTTCGGGTTCGGCAAGCCATCTAGTTAGTTAGTTAGTTTAATATAATACATAAGCACGTCAGTAAACCCGATCCTGACAATACGACAAAAAAAATCTAAATACAGAAGAAAAGTTGTTCGTTTCATTGTCGAAACGCTGTATTCCAAAACTTAAATAATACAATTTTTTTAACAAATATCCGTATTTAATAAATTCATTATAAGCCTGATTACAAGTGGTGTCGGGCCGGATGTGGCTCGTGGGCCGCCAGTTTTATTACGATTTCCCCAAGCACAGAACTGCCCTGGAGAGAAAGGACGACGCGTTGTGTTTTGAGATTCTGCTTGGAATTCCAGCGACCGCACTTGTTATCATCACTGCTATTATCATCGGGGATGGGTGCTTTATTAGTGACTCGACAAACAAAAATTGTGTGGAACTATGGAATACTAAAAATGCAAGAATGATACGAATCACCAGAAATATATAATGACGGAGAACTGAGATTAAGCCGATGTTTCTGCACCGCGTAATAGAACGGTTGTGCGCCTGCGCAGATGGGTACTGCAGACAGTGTTTTCCATCAACTGTCCCTGAACAGTTGGGAATAGCCCAAATCTTTTCAAGCCTTCCGCTCATACTCGGTGCTGGGAACTGAATCGTTCCTTCCTTTATATATTCTTAGTTGTGGAAGATGAAGGGTATCATTGATTGATGATACTTTTTTAGCACGATAGCCTTGAGGGTGAATCAATAGTGCTTTCGCTCTTGTCAACGCCAGGGCCTCGTGGCCTTTCCTGAAGGAATGACGTCTACTCAACGGTCTTCATCGAGAGCTCGTCGTTGTTCAGGGCCTCAACGTCATTCCCTGCAGCAGAGACGCGATATGTGCGATGGTGTATTACAAAAGTGAACAGTCTGCTTGATGTCTAAGAAGCTGAGGATGACGTCAATTGCAGAATCCAAAACAAGCCCAAGATATTGCTGAAAAATTGATGATTGATGTTTTGTTTGAACGTGAATAGGCGTACAATATTACGTCTCGCCAATGGCGGTGAACCTAACCTCTCTTAAACACTAAAAAAATTATGACCTTGATGTTCAACCGATAATGGAACTTCCGGTTGAACAGATGTCAGTAGCCTTAACAATTTAGCAACTCGTGTCCTGTTACTTCTGCACTTGGCCCTAATACTGATTGTCAATTTTTAAATGATTAGATATATTTTTTGTATAAAAATGCTTGTTTTTATGACAAGTTTAATTTATTGTCTCATTAATACATATAGTTAATTGAGATTTTTACGTATATCTGTTCCGAAAGAAAAAAAACAATTACAATGTCGGTCACTTGTCTACTTTCATAAAATTTCTTCTCAAGGTCAAGGCATTTTAATAATAAAATCCAATGCTTGCGGAGAGATTTTATTTTCAAATCTTAATTTATGCTGATGGCAAACAAAACGTAACATCACAGTAAGTCTTTAGTGAGGTATACAATTGCCATCAGCAGTGTTACCAGTGACAGTAGTTGGAACTATGCTTCTTCAGCCATTCTTAAGCAATGAAACGAATACCTGAACCAAGTCTTAACTCGTTGACAAGGTTTAAGTGGGAAAACTAATTTAATTTCATCAACTAATCCTTGTACCACACTGAACAACTGTTTTTTTCATTCGGGAACAAATACCACAATAGAATCTAGCTACTCTAACTGACGTCAATAAACGTGGTTCTCCTCAGTCTCTTGAGATAAATACCTGTAAATAGGATCTGACTCTTTGCTTTCACACCCTTTCTAATCCATTATTCACTAATCATCTGATCATTTGACCTGAGATATTGACAGCGTCGTTAAATAAAACATAAATAACAAGGTATAATATTAGCATTTGATAAAGTGTTCAATAAGCTAAGAAACAACCAGACACGTCTGAGGTCAATTTCTTCATAAAAGACGATGTAAAATATACTTAGTTATCCATCCACTGCCTCTGGTTTGAGTCAATTGGTTCAAACAGCCATGGTTAAACAGACAAGGACAAAAAGAAATCAGTACGAATTCAAAGTTTCTGTTCAAAGTGTGCAGAAAACTAATGAACAGAGTTCGTTTCATTAATCCCTCAGAATATTATTTGGGAGATGGATGACATCTGTTACTTAAACCACGGAATGTAAACTGCACAAGAATTATTACGTCATCACAGAAGGCCGGATGTCGCGACCTTGTGCTAAGGCGATGGTTGGATCAGACCACGACCCGACGACCTGCTCTGCTGGCAGTTTCTGTCTGTGGCTCTCCTCAGTTCATCCAGACGAAATACCTGGACAGAACCACACCATTCGATAAACATGTGAACTTATTTTTCATTAATCATCCTATCAGGAAATGGAGACGATTCAATCTTTGAATTTTCACCTGTAAAACTGGACGTAGTCGGAAATGGATTACTAAATCAGTCTTACCAACAGTGAAAAGATTTTTCCATAGTTAAAACAAACTTTTTTAAGACGTGTCAGTTCATTGATCTTCAACATCAGATAAATTCAAACCCGAAATCGTGTGGTAAGTATGGAAAGGAATGTGAAATATGTAAATTTATTAACTTTTCTCTGTTATTTGTTGCTTGAATTTCCGATCACCGTAGGGAAATCGACAATAACAGCTAGCCTAGGGTTGGACAGACTGAGACGTAAACAGCTGAATCGTCCAATGAAATAAAACTACAAAACACCAACAATACACACGCAGTTTCTCTTACTGTTGAGTAAAAAGTGAAAAATAACACATCTGAGGCTCGACTTAGTGTTTACCTCGAATACAAAACAACGCTGAAGTTGTATAATATTTTGTACTGTTGCGCATGGCAACTAGCCGTCTTGTGATGTGTTTCAAATAGTCAGGCGCCCGCCAAGAGGCTAGACCAGGTAAGCTGTCGTGTGGAAGAGTGGGA
This sequence comes from Zootermopsis nevadensis, assembly GCF_000696155.1. The sequence goes on from NW_019060214.1 coordinate 282,184, forward strand.
GGTTAGGAGACGGATGCGAAGCTAATTCAGTGTGCCATGACAACATGGCTGCTATTAGAAATATCCCGTTTCAGAACAGTTTTGGGAAATATGCCAATTTTTGTCATCCAGATTATCTCTTCGTAAAAACAATGTTTTATTGTGCTGTTATAACAGAGTGAGAAACATCCTGATTAAATAGATAGGGATTAAGTACATTTTATAAGTTGTAAGAATGGACAATTGTTTGAAATAACATCTTATCTGTACCAAAATAAGAACCACTAGTGTACGCTCCATTTTGCACATTCTGCATTCAGACACTCGTGCGTACTACAGAGGGAGGTTTTATTTTGCACTGAAATAACAAAGACGTCGTGAATGAGTGGCAAATAAATACTTCCTGGGAGCCTCAAATCTTAAATGAGTGTTTTTTTGAAGAAAAAAAACATAAATATACTAAACTTATATGTAAACATCATTCAAATTAACATCTGAGACATGAAAAGTCACCAACACACGATAAAAGTGGTGAACTTACAATAGTTAAATTAATAAAATAGATCGACACATTAATACAGAATTATGTTTACATCATGGCGTTGTTTACTAAATGTGTCTTGAGTTGAATGAATTATAAATTGATTGATGAGTGGAACGTTAGATAGGCTGTATTAAAGAAAAATTGGATAATAACGTACATTAAACCTAAGCAGTGGAGGAATAATGAACACATTGATAAAAAATTGTATGAAGTTTTCACTTGAAAGGAAGACTGATTAAGCATTAATAAAAGTATAACTAAACTGGCGTCAGTTGGTATCGTGTCTTGTGAAGCGCACTCTACCTACAGCGGGACTCGATATAACTCAACATAGTTATATTCCCCTTACCCCTTCTACTATGTCTGACTTCCCCACCTCTCCAATACGTCATGCAAGGTGGTTTCAAAACTTGGTCCTCTCTTGTTTGCCAGTTCATTACGAGACTTTTGCATAGACGGTGTAAGTAGTAATTGCAACGACGTTGATCGCGGAATGGCGGCAACTCGCTGTCACTTGTTTTTAGTTTGTTTACCATAGAGTGTTTTTCGTGTGTCTCTACGCGTGCTGGTGTCACAGCAGTGTGCTAAGCACGTTCTGGCAATCTTACACTGAGGAATGTTTTTCCAGTAGTGATGACGTATGACTTACGTTCTATAAGTATTTTAGAAGCACACGGGAAGGACGAGAAATAAACATCACCGAGGCTTCGCTAGTAGTTAATTTTCTGCAGCGCTCAACAATCGGTGTACGTGATGACTATGTTTTCCCTCTTCTACGTCATTCGCTTTGAGGAACAAAAGTTATATATGCGTATGAACTCAAAATATTCTGTCATCAGCAGTTTGTGTTAGTTGAATTGTGTAAAACAACTGGATACATTTGAGAAGCTCGATTGTTTTATAACATTGCAAGGAGACTTGAAGTGATTCAACGATGAAAGTTCTAGAACTAAGTCTTTCAAGTGATCTGTGACTGCAGGATATCTGGTTCATTGCAGGAAGTCTGGTTCTAGAACCAGATTTTCTTTTTCAAATTTAAGTGTGAAATGTAAGAGACTTGGTAACTGGATAGTATACTCTTAGGTGCTATCAGTTTCCCTTTTATGTTCACAAACACGCCCATACTCTTTCATTTGTTTTGTATTTTACCTTTCCCCCGCCCATCTTAGTAAAATAGGCAACATATGGCTTTCCGGATAAAATTAACAGCTATAGTGAAAACGACGCAAGTAACAAGTGTAGATGTTTCAGTTATGAATGAAATGCAGCAAACTGGTTGTCTTTCCTGTTAGTTTCTTTTGTGTACAATTTATAAAAGTGAATTGGAAACTCATTTTCTGTATGCATGTGTTATTAATCGAAATGAAAGTCAGCCCATATTGTTATTGCCTACTCTTTGACGAGAAGGGCAGTGGTTTGTGTCTGCGGTTCAGAATGCATCATTGGTGAGAGACGAAGTGGTTTTCCCCACATTTGCAAATTGTGCTTCGTTTGTTTTGTAATAAAAACACATCATAGGCGTTGTTGCCTTCACAAAAGCAATTGGTTATGTTTACCTTGACGTGAACACAGACGATCAAATTCGTGTTGCATGGCAAAACAAGATTCTCGCAGAATTGGAGTGATTCAGTGCATCTCTGAAGGGTTTCGTACTGTGTGATGTGATATGTGAGTGCTTGTGTTTTACCTTCAGCATGAGGTTTCAATTATGGCCGATCAGAATAAAAAGAAGGCTCTGTACTCTTCTGCGGTGGCCTGTTTAGGTTTCATCTGTTTTGCTGTTGGCGCTGCAGCTGTTGGACTACCGACGTGGGGTTACTTCAACAATTCACAAGGTTAGAATACTGTTTTTAACACATTTCTGAAATGTTATTTTTTCAGGTGAAACTCGAAACTGGTGTGACTCTTTTTTTACAATATATTCAGTTGAATGTACTTTGGAGAATCATGTCAAGTAGTTCAGTATTTTGCTTCTATACTGTATCGTTACCAAGTTTAGACTGTGATTATTAATTCATGTTGTATGTTTTCTTCGTAATCTGTGCATATTAGAATTTGTAGACTTTCCTATAGACGCCGTGGACTTTGCTACTACACAGCGAGGTGTTTGTTAAATTTACGTTCTTAAATATCGACCAAGAAATGAACATATGCATCACAGAGGTAGAATCGGTGAATCACTTTGTAACATCTTCATTCTTTGAGTAGTCCCCGCGGAAATTAAGTTGACACGTGTTGCAATGAAAACCACTTACAGACAGACTGTACATCGTGAACTTGCCGCGGCGCTAGTGAAGTAGACTCAACACCTAGCCTCCAAGTAGCTGGATTAAAGGAGTACGCTAAAGATTGAAATTTTAACAATATATTTTTGGAAAGCTTGAAGGAAGATATAGATGTAGATAGGAGGATAATACCAAAACCGCGGCGCTAGTGAAGTTGTAGGCGGGCGCTAAAGATTGACGACGGGGCATATATTGAGTATGGCGGAGATGAAAAATTTTAACAAAATATTTTTGGAAAGCTTGAAGGAAGATCTAGATGTAGATAGGAGGATAATACCAAAATGGATGTTAGGGAAGGTAGTTTGAAGGTTGTGGGTTGGATTCGTCTGGATTAGGATAGTGATTGTTTTCACGCTGTAGTAGCAATCGAAACTTTACACGGGGGTGGTCAAGGTGAGATTTGTGACGACGATGTATTATTTAATTCTGGGAAGTTGATTTAGGAAGAATTATACTGTCATCTTGTGGAGTTTTGAAACAAGTTTCTTAGGAAACCGGATTAAACATGAAAAAAAAATGTTTATTTGTGTTTCCTGGGGTCGGTATTACAGGATGAAAATCAATGAACGTTTCTGTTCTAAATAAAAAAAAGCTATTTTACCCTTAATTGATGAGAAAAAACAATGACGCAGCGGTAATAATCTGAGTTAAGCGTTGCTTTCTGTTTCAGCCTCTTTCGTGATATTTGTGTGGTAAGGAACGTTCGTGTCACAAATAGGGAAGCATTAAGCCAGACAGTGGAGTAGAATAAACAGAGAAAGACACGAAGGAAGGTAATGAAAGCAATTCCGGTGAGGGGGGAACATCAGAGAAGGGAGGTGAGACGAATCAAGAAAGAGGGGTGGTGTGTGTTTTGTTCACCGTTGCGTGGTAACCCTGTGTCGCACGCGTAAATGCAGGGAGATTGTTTTGATGTAGCAGCTCCGTAAACTGGTTGGAATGTTCTAGGCCAACCGTGTTATGCGGGTGAACTATCTAACTGGAGAAAATGTTCGTTGCATCAGACTCCCGTTGTAAAAAAATGTTGGTATACCTGATTTGTTCTTACTAAAACAACTGCGCACAGCTTTGCGCTTTGATAACCTTGAATTTAACAATAATGGAATCCTTTGCTTGCCTCTTATACGTACGTTCTCGATTCGTATCAGTATTTTTATAAGGTATCTAACAACAGAGCTGTGATTAATTTTTGTGTACGTATAAAAACTAACGGATGTGTGAAGCCAGGTTTTCGCTTGTCCGGATGTGACGTTACATCAAGGCTTCTCAACTGATACATTTATGGACCGGGCGATTCTCGACGTATAACTAGAAATTAGACACGGTGATCGGTAGTAACCATTTTCTCTCACTCGTGTTTCATATAATAAGCATGAGAACTAGGCGGATATAAAAGATGTGTGACAGGGATTGAATATGACTGATTGTTCTCAAAGATACGAAAACGTCATTAACGTAAGATAGTGCTGATTTGTTTAATGTGTAACAACTGAAGTAATTTGTATTTTATATGATTGTTCCCAGTTGTGTGTGTTTAGCTTATGGCATCGCATATAGAGGTTTATAATGAAATTAAGAGAAGAATTTATTTTGAAAATGTTTCTGTTTATGATAAAGATTATATTAAAATATTTTTAACCCGTACAATTTCTAAAACGCAGATCAGAATAGGGCCCTAACAAAGTGATTTTACGAGTTGATTGAATTGGTGTGAAACAGGATCTCCTGCCATGGTAGAAAATCATACATTGCCGTTGATATTTCAGATTCTCACGGTAACGAAGGTGATATGCTCACCATCAAATAATTCTGACATAAGTTTTACATTAAAATTCGATATAATCCTTATGAGTTCCCCGTTTTACGCGATTTTATTATACGCGGCGATCAGCATAACGAGAGTCGCCTGTTCAGTAAGATGGAACTATTTTTCCTTTGGCCTTGTAAGCAAAACATTCACGAACTTAGCTCTTAATTCTGCTGTTGACGAAGACCCAAACGTAGAATTTCGTAAACTGTCACTTTGATTTGAACAACAGAGACGTGTTAATCTGTGAAGAGTAGTAACTAAGCAGCTACGTGTTTCGGTCTGTGTAGTTGCGTCTTTTGTGTTGGTTAAGCAAATAAGACAGTAGTGGGGAAGCAGTGACGGAGTTAGAGGAGCGTGCGGTTTCGTCCTCGCTGTACATTGAGTGACAGGTTGCTGGAGGAACGCGTAAACTTTTAGTTCAGTGCAGAGTTAGGCAGAGGCGCTAGTGTAACTTTGCAGATGCTAACAGAGACTTTTGATGCCGATGCTATGAAAAAATAGAGTGTCTCTGAGTGACTTAAAGGTGACGAAAAGGCACGCATGTGACAAGCCCAGGTGAAGACAACGAAATTTTATTATTTTTTTTTGGTCACAAGGGTATTGTTCGTTTTGGGTTTGTTAAACAAGGTAGAACAGTGAACCAGCATTGTCATTTGAAAATATTAGTTCACAACAAGAGACACTATTGAAAAATACCACATACAACAAACATTCAAACAAAATATTTGCTTAAACGACAATAATATTTATCTTAATAACCCTATCTTTAATTCCCTTCAAACACTTAACTCCACCCCCAACAACCTACTTTCACTTACCCCACCTACAAACAACCACGATCAATAACGAACCTATTCAGTTCCAACACAACATTACTTCTAGACGAACCTCCTCAACTCTTCATTTCTGGTATGTTTTTAAAATTAAAATTCCTCAATATATTATTTTGTTTTCTATCTCTAATATTCATTTAGTCTTTATAACAATTATTATTTAATTTACAGACCGATTATAAAAAAACCACTACAAACATTTCACCCACGCAAGATCACGCTATACGCGACATACATTTACGAAACAACATTGAATGTGATAACAAAGTACAATTGATCTAGAAGAGGATAACTGATATTTAATGGACATCTGACGAAGGATTGCATTTAGAATATTACATTTGAATTTATATCGATTATACACCTGAAGATGGTTCATTGAAAACCGAAACATGTCGTGAAAAAGATGATGCTCTAATTGTAAATCGAACATTTCGATAGAAAGAGCATCATTTTAATATATTTTAAATATTTTAAATATTAAATGTTAATTGTAGTAATAATATTTTAATATTTAATAAAATATTTTATTGTGATTAGACGGTTAAAATTAAACAATTATATTAGAAGGGTTACGTGAGGTAGTTCGACGAAGAAGGCATGAAATTTGGCTTGATACTTGGATCTTGCATCATGACATGATAACTGTACGGGAGTTTTTGGGCCAAGAAAATCGATTTTAAAATTGGACCATCCACCATGTGATTGGCTATTTCCAAAAGTGAAGATAACATTCAGGGATATGCGACTATCATCCTGAAGAGGAGGTCCAGAAATGTTTTGAGCAGTGCATTAAGACTGCTTCAAAAGTCACAGCAACCATTAGTGTTGAAGTAATTAATTACTGGTCATTCCGGGAACTTACTTGTCACACCCCGCGTACACTGAATTTATTGATCAGTAATACAAAGTCAAATTCATCTGTGCTGTTCCCCCATAAATCAGTTTTGGATAAAATTTGAACCATTAGAGAAAAATAAATAACGTTTAAATTTACGTACATTTTGGAACGTATATGCATTATGTGGCAGTTCGATCGTCTTTTGTTGTTAAGCTTTAATAAGGAGATAAGGTAATAAATATTACGTCGAAAAGATATGCTTGTGTTTCTGTGAGTGATAAACTGATGGTAACACTAGCAAGGATTACATAATTTAATAAGGATTTCGACAGTTAGTTGCGGTTCACGCCGCCAGGACTCCATAACCTATAAAACGTACGGCTATAACAGAAAAATGTCCAATTTTCCAATAATTTTTTTTTCCTCCGATAGTGAAGAATTGAAAGCATCCAACATATCGATATACATTTTTTTACACATTTTGTGGAGGGCGGGGGCGGTGTCTGTCCGTCCATCTGTCCGCTTCAATGCGCATCTTATATCTGAATCTATCGAAACGTCGACTGATTTAATATTCTTCTTGTGGTCCCTCCTTTTCAACTACGATACAAACTTACAGAATATACATAAAAGGATTTATCATATAAAAATTTGCATTAAATATTCAATTTTTTTACATCGTGCAGTGATAACACGAAATAAATAAATTCATTACTTAGTGTGAGATTTACTTTTTGAATTAGGCGAAGGTTTCTCAGCATCTGGGTACTTCAACCCACTTCTGGTTGCCAGGTTCTGCAGCCTCGTGAAAAGTGTGAGTACATTTTATCGTAGAGGATGGTTCCAACTGTTTCTCGTCAGTATACAGCGGATTTGTTGTAAAAATAAGCGACCTCCATACAAAAAAGGATTGTTAGTTTCAGTTACAAACATTTGTTTAGGTTAGGTATGAACTCAGTGAAACGCGGTATCGTTGAGGCCTTGAAGTAGTGGTTAGTCGACTGCGCAGCGGCTTCTGCGCAGAAACCTATGCGCAGAGATTTCTGCACAGAAACTTTATGCTAGCTCACAGCTCCAAACACCTCAAAGTACCCAGTTTATTGCCTTGTTTATTAGTCTGGTACATTTACGAAATGAGAGTGTAAACACGTCTTTGTAGAAGAATTACAATTCTGATAAAAAATAATACGTAACAAAGTCTAAAACAGCTTTCAGATGTGGAAAGGAGAGGTTAGTTTTGCATAAAAGACAACTAACATTTGGAAGCGGCACGTAAGCCCATTGCTGGGATTTTCAGAATTGAATAATCAAAGAAATATTATGTTAAGGGGAATGCAAGTTCAAAGTCTTGTGAAAGACACGTGATTACCAAGAAAACTGAAAAATGTTGTAAAAATAATGCAAATAAATTTTAAGCTGGCACTATAACACGAAATCCACTGGCAATGTAAGTAGTAGGATTAAAAGACTGTCTCCTCGGAGCGAGGAGATAACGAGAAATATATTTTTTCTGAGGAAACTAGAAACAGATTAACACCTGCTAATAAACATTTGTTTTTGGTTACTCACGTTAATAACCTTCCATTTTTATTTTTAAAACACTGCAAGCAGAATTTGCAGAACACGTTTGTATGCCAATGTTTGAAAAATATTGTAACTGACAAGTAATTATATTTGAATACAAATTGGATGTAGTGGAGTGGAAGCAGATTAAAACAAAAAAAAGCTGTCCCACTATACATCATGTAGGCGCTTGTAAAGGACCTCGGTACCCATCGGATAGGAGGCTGGGTGGGCCCCAGAAATGGTCTGGACGCAGAGGCTTGAGGAATAATCTCCTGCCCCCACCGGGGATCGAACCCCGGTCTTCTAGTCTGTAGCCAGTCACTATACTGACTGAGCACATTATTTGTATTAAATTTAGTTTTCACGTGTCATTATTTTAACATGTTTGTTAATTCTGTCATGTATTAATTTCGGAATAACCTTCCCAGCTGAATATTTTTTTACATCCAACCGTTATATCTTTTTTAACAAAAATGTGTAACACAGGCAGTCTGACGTTTACATGGGAACATTTTTGGAACAAATCCAATATATTGCATTCTCTTGCAGTATTCATTCAGTGAAAGGCTGTGATGAGAGTCCACCAAATTCCGCAGGTTATCGCTGGCATATGAAGACGATGTCTTTTTTATTCTCGGACTAAGTGGTAATTGATGATCACAGTGGCCGCGAGGTCTGACACTGGGACCACGGGTTCGATTCCCACTCAAAGCATGGATGTTTGTCGGCGTCTTTGTGTCGTAGTGTCGTGTGTCCGATGGGCTTATAACTCACCCATGGAGTCTTACGAAATGTCTAAATAGATTGAATGAATGAATAAATACCTCGACACCTGAAATAAAGAAAGAATAAATGGTAATCTGCCACTCTGTAATATTTTTTTTTTGGGGGGGGGGGAGACTTGATAGGCCGAGATAATTGTGGTTCACACTATTTTTTATATATTTTACGTTGCTTGGTATCAAATTCTGTTCCCAAGGTCGTATATAAGACGTGAGGCTTTTTTTTCTCGTACCTTAGTTGGGTCACCATCTGATCTCTGAAGCCAACGTGCAGATGATGATTTTAAAGTCAGCATGACAACAGCGTTTTTTCAGAACATTCCGTGGACAAAAACAGAAATCAATTTACCAGGTTTGGAAGATGCAATAACATCAAATCACTATTCGGGATGGTAGAATGATGATGTTTTTTTCTGTTTCGCCCATTCAAGGCGAAGTCCCTTTCACAGGGCGGGAAACTGGTTAGTTTTGCTGAAGAGTTTTGAGGCTGATAAATACTGGAACAGACAGCGTGTTCCGGTTTTTTTGTCTCGTACCAACTACAAGTGTTATTTCTGCCGTCCAGGTGGCAGCACTTAGTAACATATTAAGCTATTTCCGCTGAGCCTTTTTTGTAAATTCTCATGCCAGAAACACTTAAGTGCATCATTCGAATTTGTATCGTGAATTGTCAGGTTGTAGGAAGAATACTTTCTTTGATAAAATACTGATTAGTTGTTACGGTGAAACAGAAAAGAATTTGTTGGTGTTGTATAAAACGATGTAC
>NW_019060214.1:331293-348256 GCF_000696155.1 Zootermopsis nevadensis
GGTGCCGGAATTTATAACTTGTGTTGGGCAAGGCCTTGGTCTAGGCAACACGGAGTTTTCCTCCGGGGGGCTTCCCCGGTTTCTCCGTGGCAACAATTACTCCATTCACACACAGACGAAGGCAATGGCAAACCACTTCTGGATCATCTGCCAAGAACGTATATGAACAGGTCCCAGTCCGAGAAAAGGATGGAAGGATCCTGTTCATATGGACCTGTCATCAGACAGAACACTAAATAAATAAATAATCACGTTTATTAAAATAACGCCACAAGTACAAATATAGTCAAGAGTCCAAAAACATGTTAGTTGTATGTAAAATGTTGTACATAAATGTAAAATGGATGCTCTTGGTTCGAAATACTGTCTCAAAACGTGAGAAAGCAAATGTATGAATATGCATTACGTGCTAGGAATGTTGTAATAACGGTATTCATATCGTGAAGAGCACCAAGCAGGTCGCAGACTTTAGATATGTAGTGTAAGCCCAGAGTAAGTCAAGGAGTGTGTGTATTGAGATAACAAACGATCCACGACAGCTCAGTTAGGTCTCCAGGTTCAGTAAATCATCTCTTTGAGACTTGTTGTTGTTCAGCCACTTATTCAATTGATTTTTGTCATTGGTTCAAGAATGAAATTATCATCCGTAGACCACGACATTTGTTTGGAATAAAACATTGTGGGTGGGTCTGTAAATTTGTCATTAACCAAAGATTATCTTTCATAGTTGTGAAGTGTGCTGAACAGAAGCCCTCATAACTGATATAATATGACAGAGTTCATATTAGAATTCTATTCTTAGGCATTTCAAACAACGGAATGTGGACTTTTGTCAAACTTCAACCTTTGTAGTTAACAAAACACCGTTTATAGAAAGAATATTTATAACAAAATAATTTTAAATCAGATTAAATTAATAAAATTATAAATATAATTAATTAAATAGCATGTTATTGTGTTCTGCAGCTTTATTCAGCATTCGTATTGAATTTGGTAAATGAATTAAACTATTTGGGCTATTTAAATTTGCTTAAAGGAATCCTATGTTCAAAATTGTATATATAGAAATTTATCTGATGCTATTAGGAATGTACGAGGCTCGTCCACAAAGTAAGTTTCCCTGGGGCCGTTTACAGAAACAAAACACAATTTCATGGAAATATTTATTGCAACAGATACAGCAAGTGTCCAGCTATTTTTCAACATATTCGCCACCGGAATTGAGACATTTGTCATACCGTGGGACCAACTTTGGAATACCTGTGTCGTAGAAGTCTGCCGCCGGGGATTGGAACCACTGTGTGACAACCATCTCCGCCTCTCTGTCATTCTCAAAACGCTGACGCTGACCGGACAGGAATTTCGTGAGGTGTAGGAAAAGATGGAAATCACTGGGAACGAGGTCCGGGCTGTAGGGTGAATGATCAAACACCTCCCAGCTGAACTCCTGCAGGAGACTTGCTGTCCGTCGAGCCGTGTGCGGCCTAGCGTTATCACTGACCGCACTTCACAGTCGGCGGGAGCTGGAATAAGAACCTCCATCTTCAACAGCTGCAACGATGCTACTGTGAGAACGCGGGAAGTGCCGTTAGTGCATGCGCCATGCTATGTCATTGCTCTATCACGTACGCACAGTCGCTTCGCGCAATATAAGGTTTGCTAGCTGTGGGACGAGTGGGAAACTTACTTTGTGGACGCGCCTCGTATAAGAAAACCAGGAGGGTTTGTAATTTAACGAATATGTTAATAAATGTCATAAAGACGGAAAAAAAACAGATTTCTATTCTCTACTACAACAAACTACATGCCTCGTCAGCAGAGTGAATGAAATCACGTGTTGTTTTTCTAAGACGAATTCTAGACTCCGGAAGGAAGGTTGTAGCAGATTCAAAATTGGAGTTAGGTCACTCGACCGCGCTAAGAAGCCTAGATGAGATGTGTGGAAACTTCCATTGAGGATGCTTTGGTTCAGCTTGTATCCTACAAAGTTTAACAGCGTCTTGGAAACTTCGAGACGTGCGCAGTGAGCATCATTATCCCGTTGCGATAACGGATTATTGCCAGTCAATAGGAGACTGATTGCTCTCGCTTGAACTGGTTTGTTTATTCAAAAAGTGGAATAAGTCCCAGTCTGATTGACTGATTACAGCGTCAGTTTTGAATTTCTTTTCTTGAAAGCGGGCAAACGTTGTCTTGGCGTAACTCTAAAACAATTTACGGGCCAAAAACTGTACAGGACACACTGAACTTCACGTCGCTGTTCATTATAGATTTTTATAAAAATAATAATTAGGAATTCAATTTAAAAATTACGCTTTATGTATATTTACAATAAGTAAAATGAACTAGAGCAGTGGTATTCAACCTGGGGTACGCGTACCCCCGGGGGGTACGTGAAATTTTTTAAAAATATATATATTATTTTATGATAAACATTGAATAATCAGTAATGTAATTTATTTAATTTATTTTAGATGTAGATTATATACTATGTATAACTTGAATTATACACCAACAACTTTGGGGGTACAAAGTTGAAGAGAAATTATATCTGGGGGTACGCGAAGACATCTTAGGGGGTACGTGAAATTTAAAAAAAATATATTGGGGGTACAAAGTTGAAGAGAAATTATATCTGGGGGTACGCGAACAAAAAATGGTTGAATACCACTGAACTAGAAAATCCCTGAGAAATTAAATATATCTACCGCCTCCCACCTGACTTGAACAACACAACAGTTCAATGCGTGTGCTAACAACGTCAATTTTGTGTACTGTAAAACCTGGCCGTGTATTCGGGGTTTCTATGTTACTATTAATAATAAAGATTGTGATGATGTAGGCAGAAAGAACCTTTGAAACGTCGGTAAATTTCTACCAGACTACGCGGCGCAACAACCCAGAAGACTTACCGACGTGAAAACATCAAACTCTACATTAATAATAAACAATATCATCTCAATTATTACTCTGTATCTGAAATCCGTGTTTCCTGAGATGCTCTCATGAACTGACTGCTCTATAGCAAGCCCTAATCTTTAACATTCTCTTCTGACCGACTTTTACAGGGAAAACGACAAATCAGCAACCGTTTCGGTATATTATTAAAGTAGTGAGAAGTTCAGGTGGTTTTTTTTAATTATTATTTAGTGTTCTGTCTGACGACAGGTCCATATGAACAGGATCCTTCCATCCTTTTCTCGGACTGGGACCTGTTCATATACGTTCTTGGCAGATGATCCAGAAGTGGTTTGCCATTGCCTTCTTCTGTGTGTGAATGGAGTAATTGTTGGGATGCCACGGAGAAACCGGGGAAGCCCGCGGAGGAAAACTCCGTGTTGCCCAGACCACGGCCTTGCCCAACACAAGTTATAAATTCGGGCGCCGCCGGGAATCGAACCCGGGACCCCAGGATTACAAGACCAGCGTTCTAACCGCTAGAGAGTTATATCATTTTAGCATGTGACACAGTTCAAATGGTTGGAGAGTTGTCACTTGAGAACTGCATTCACCAATAAAAATACAGCGGACTCCAGTTCAGAATCTTTTATCTTCCCAAGGACGCAAAAATTAAGATGTATAGAATATTAATTTAAGTTGTTGTTTCTTAAGGGCGCGAAACTGGTCTTCGGCGTTTTTGGAGTAGAGGTTCCTCAGGAGAATATTTGGACCATTTGAACCTAAGAGAGGTGACGTGATTGGAGGCTGTAGAAAATTACATTATGAGGAGCGTCATAGCTTCTGTTCTTCTTAAGATGTTATGGTGTTCAAATCAAGCAGGATGAAATCAGCGGGGATTGTACCGCCCACGAAGACAATGAAAATTTTGGCTGGAAATCCCGAAGATCTACGAGAATATGAAAGGGTAATATTAAAATGGATCTTAGGGAAATAGGAATTGGGGTGATGATTGGATTAATCTAACTCAGGGCAGGAACCCGTGACGGGCTTTTGTAATGTATTTTCGGTTTCATAAAAGTTGAGGATTTTTTTTGAGTAACTGACTGTACAGGCAACTCTCGATTTACGAACGAGTTCCGTTCCTCGACGTTATTCGTTATACGTTTTATTATAATGTATGTATGCGCATTGGACCCATTATCGCTCAAATGTTTAAAAATACATATTTAAGTCACCAGATGTAGAAATACAATTGACCGTCTAAGATAACCTAGACAAAGCAAGTGATGATCCTATTATATTATAATAGGGAAAACACCGATTTCTTTCCCACGAGAAAACATTTTACGCGACGTGGCATGTAAACCAGTGTTTTTTACTGACTTGATTAGTTTTAATATCCAAGAACAGTTTAGTATAATTACCATGTAATAATTCTGATAATTATTGTAATAAATATATTTCTTTATAAATTTATCTATTTAAATCTTACAATTATTTTCACTATTCGTTTGGCATTTCTTTTTATAAGGAACTCTATCTATTGGCGACTTTAAGAAATTTTGAATGAATTGTGACGTTCGTTATAGCGAATATTTGTAAACCGAGAGTTGCCTTGTATACCCGCAGGTTATCGGAAAAGTCTTCCTAGTGGTGATTCTGTCCGGTTGCTTCAAGGTGGCGCGAGCAGGCGTTGTGGTGACTGTTCAGAAAACATCGATCGAATGTACCCTCCCCTTACGTGCTGTGTTTCTCTTTGTTGAATATGCTTCTGATGGTGTTAGATGTTGACGTAAATGTCGCTACTGTGAAAAACTGGTCGAAGGATCGAAGCGTACCAAACTTGTACAGAAACATTTTTCGTATTCGAACTTACTGCCCGCTCGTTCGGAGATTTTAAACCCTTTACTCGTGACCCTGATGTTGGAGGCAGCAAATATCTCCGAAAGTTTGACATTCCGGAACACATTGCTCTAATGAAATGAAGAGTTGGAATAACTGCGTTGATGAATTGTGTAGATATTAAAAAAACAAAAGAAGGAAAATATGCGTGACATAATTCTTCAATACAAGTGATGTTTATAAAATTCACAGGACCTTCTTCCCTCGTCTTCAGCTTTCGTTGTTTATCATTACCTTTCCATTACCAACGTTCATAATCAGTGCAGTTCAGACAATGCCTTTAAGTAATACGAGTCCGCTATAAGTTTGATGCACCACAACTGAGAAAATCTTTACCCGTCATTCCCCGTTCTGTGTTCCATAAACGACATCGAATGTTTTTTCTACTCACGTAGTTTAAAGTGCGCACAGTGGCATGCGTGTTCAGCATCGGAGCTGTCTCCCCCCCACCCGCGTCGTAGTGGTGTGTTGACCCGTGTTCTCCCGACATTCGTGCCAACATTCGAGTCCCAAGTTGAAGGAAGTTCATTCGCCTCTGAACCTGGTTCCCGTGAACATTTAAGCCAGCGCAGGTGTAACTAAGAGACCAATTAATTTCTCATGAACACAGGGCAGCAGCTTCGATGTTTCTCTAGCCGGATTCTTGTACCAGAAAGCTTATAAGCTTTCGGAAGAATTGGTACTCATTCAAGCTTTGTCTTCTAGTGTGAGGTTAAAGCTGACTCATTATGAACAATAGCATTTGTAGGAGGAGAAACCTTCGACAATCAGCAGGGACGCAGTTCAATATAACTGTGCGTTCGGCGACCGTCACAGTCTGTCTGCTGCCGACGTGAACAGTTGGTAATATTCGACAATAGACTGCTCGCTCACGGAGTTACAAGACGTGAACACCGACTGACTCAAAAAGTTTGTTCGACTTTAGATATGGAGTCTTGTACGTTTGATGGTCCCTTTGCAAGGCCCCTACAGGGGGACACAAGCCCACTGGAAATGCCTTTTGGTTCAAAGCAAGACAATTTTTTACTGATAGACGTAGGTAAAATACGTTATTTAATAAGATATTTTTTTACTAATAGACGTAGGTAAAATACGTTATTTAATAATAACATTGTAAAGGATATAATTAATACAGGACTAAACTAATGCCATAAAGACATCAGAAACTATCGGCTGGTGTTTAGCAAGAATAACTGATAAAGAAGGCGAAGGTTTTATGACGTAATTGATAACGTGTATGAGAAAGAATTTAAGTGAAGACACACGAGCGAAACGGACATTATGGGGATTAGAGAATGGGTGAAAATAAATATTGTACGGGGGAGATTTTGTAGCAAAGAATGAAGGGCACGTAGATTTACTTCGAATGTGATAGCCGAGCTGGAGATGGGAAGAGGTAGTAGGGAGGGGGGCTTTTTATTGTATTTGGCTGTGATGAATAAGGAAGGACAAAGTATTATGAATGACGGATAATTTAAAATCTGCAAGTTCATAAAATAAATTGAAAGAGGGATTAGATGAAGGGAGATTTTGACTTATTTGGCAAGATGAGCAGAGTAATGTGATTAGGACATTTAAAGTACGGTATTACAGACAGACGTAATGATACAGAACGATAATTTGCTTGCAAATATGAGTAATATACCGTTAATACTTTATAGTAAAATTAGGCTGGAGAGGGGTAAGGAAGACTACAGAGTTTTTCTGTGCAAGAAGTGAGAGAAATTGGTTAGCACGGTTTAAAACTGGTGTTTACAAATTGGGAGGTTTGAAGTGAGGATCTGAGAACGACAGGAAAGAGGAAGATGTTATATACGTAGTATTAAAATGTTCGTAAACCAAGAAATAAGCGAAAACTTTTTGAATAGTAAGTAGCTTGATATTAATGCATAAGTAGGTTATAAGAAGAATAATTTGTGATAGTGTTGGAGATTTATGAAATAAAGGAAATACCTTTAAAGACAGATGTTAATGGGAGAATTTAATTGGATAGAAAATCACGAATTTGGGCGGGGGGAGAGTAGAACAATGGTTATAAAAATTGGTATCGTGATAGTAGGCGAGTAGCGTTTGGTGCTATGAGAGGTGTGGACGGCAAAAGCTGAGTGTTAAACGGACTCATGTCTTTTGTGTAAATATTTTCAGATTAATAAGTGATTTGATTTGACTCGTTCTGATTTGCCTGCACTCGCTGTGAGATCTGAAAAAGTGCACAAATTCGAGAGTGCAGTTTAGACTCACAGAATACGAATTTAGAATGTTTACAATTCGTGCTATTAAAATTAATTACGGTCAAATTAAAGGACGTATAGAGTAGTGAATTGAACAAAAAAAAAAACAACATTTTTTAATATAAAAATAGTACTGCAAACATTTTAGTACTTCGCCCAATATACGTACATTAGATCAAAAGTGCGTATCACTTTCATTACTAATTGGCATTTTTGAGTCAGTGGACAAATTTAATCGTTCAATAAAACAAATGAATAACAAACCGAGGTATTCAATTGATAATTTACAAAGAGCCAGTGGAATAAGTGGATCACGGAATCGAATGAATGAATTCAGTGAAATGTAAAACGTGCGTTAACTCTAAACTGAACATTCCCTCATGTGCAGACATCAGCTTGCCTTTGCTTTTGCCATTTGAACTTGATATCTACTCTTTGCCTTGTTTGCCTTTCCTTCCGACCATTTCCGATGGCGATGTAACTCCAAGACATTGGTAAAAACAACTCTGATGATATTTGCTCCTTTGGCCAAGAAATTTCCGCTGGATTAGCGAGCATAAGGACCACAAAGGCATTCCATCTGGCGGTATTCTGAACCATAAGGATTCAGTTTACTCGTCACTTCTCTAAGATCAAATATGATACGTAGGTATTTTATCTCAAATCTAAAACTTCTTGACGATGGTGAAGAGTCAATTGAATAAAAATTTTCTTGGATATTATCCATCGTCTAGTAAATATAAAACGTAAAACGACGTTTCGGAGATGGGAATCTATCTCCGTCTTCAGGTTCCTACACAGTTGGGCCCACTAGATAGAGCTAATCCCTATCTCCGGACGTTTTATATTTACTAGACGATGGATAATATCCAAGGAAATTTTTATTCTTTTATCCTTTCATAGATTCGAATTTTTTCCAGCGTGATCATTTTCATTCATGTTTTCGAAGAAAAAAAATTGTATGAGTGATAAAATATTATTATCTGAATGATAATTGTTCCCCGAATTGTATTTTGTCTTAATATCATAATAAAAAAATTAGGATTTTTTACTGTTCTTTTCTAGGACTTGAAATTTGTCAGTTTTTATATTATATGAGGGATTTGGGGTAATATATAATAGTGAGATACCCTTCTATTTAATGTACATCTGAACGGAAGTTGAATAAATAATCAGAGATGCTATCCTAGAAAGTTCTGAAAGGTCCTTTCAGCACGATGACGATCAAAGGACATCAGAAAGACAACAAGAAGAATGTTACGGATAAATATGACGACGTAAAAACTGTAATGGTCCTTACAGGCGCCTACGAGCGCTGACCCTCGGCCTCAGTGGGCCCTGTACATCGTAAATTCTGTTTTTGCAATAAATATTTTAATTTTGTGTTTTTTATTCAGTTACTAGCAGTGTACCGACGGTGCTGCTACGGGGAACTTGACAGGTTTTCCACAGGCGTGACCACCATTCGATACGCGCTGCTGAATGTCACAGGCGGGGAAAATTATCACGACTCAAAATCTTTACCGGGACACGCACCCAAACATATTTCGGATTTGTGACCTTAGATACTTCAATATCCTGGCCTAAACAAACTACAAGCGAATATAGTCATATATACATACAGTCATGTCAGTTATTTCTAATCTTAATGTTATCTTATAGTATAGGACTGTAAGTTAAAATGTGTGGACGTGCCGATTTGGACCAGACTCGGTTTACTTATTCTTTGAGACTAGGAAGAG
This sequence comes from Zootermopsis nevadensis, assembly GCF_000696155.1. The sequence continues at coordinate 340,070 of NW_019060214.1, forward strand.
AACTCACGGAGGCCAAAAGTGTCCTGAGTTTGATTCCCGGTGAGGGCGTTTTTTTCAGCTCGGAAACCAAGCACGATAGACGAACACCGCTTGGAAGAAGAGGTTTTAGAAACAAAGACCAGATCCGAAAAGCTGTACTGGGTTCGGTTCCTGGTGAAGATCGTTTCTGTAGATAGGAAAGTAAGCACTGTACAAGATCGACGTTACGAGAAAAGCTGTTTGCTTCGGCGAGGAGACCGCAGAAACAAAGGAAAAGTGTCCTAGGTTCGATTCCCGGTGATGGTAATTTCGTAACTCGGAGACGACGCACGATAGAAGATTTGCATCAAAACCAAAGTTATATGCTTCGAAGAGTAGATTTCAGAAACGGTCAGTGTGCAGGAAAACATTTAGTTTTATTCTCTCTGAAATTTGTTTTTCTAGCTCGGAAACCAAGCACGATACAGGAACTGTACGAATATTAAAATATTTGTTTTGAAAAGGCGATTATAGGGTAGAAGGGCACAACATGGGTTCAATTGTGATGATTTCTGTTGCTGATAAACTCTGCACGAGAGAAGAAGGCGAAATTTATTTCGACGAGGAGGTTATAGAAAAGAAGTTCGCAAACCCGCAAACCATCCTGGGGTCCAATTCTGACGTTTGTTTCATTAACGCGGAAACTAATCGCTAAATAAATTACCTGCTTTAACGATGATATTACAGGAGCTAAGGTTAAAACTGCCTTGGGGTTCAGTCTCGGCGAAGATGCTGGATTTAGGGATAATGATTTTTCTGTGAAAATCTTTCCTGAAATAACAATTTGTAATAAATAGAAGTATTTGTCGAATTTCTCTGCAGTAACACTGGGAGCGCTCTGCTACTGTAAGGAAGGAGAATTGGAGGTCCTCTTTCTGACGTCATCTGGACCCGTACAATCCTCGCTACGGCCATATCTTAATCGAATAAAGCTTGAATAGGGCAGTAATTGACACTAACTAGGAACAAGACGGCATTGCAGCAACTCGATATTATATTGCCTTTCTTCCGAAAATTTTATAGGATAAAATTTCTTTTTATTTTCTAGGGGAAATAATATTGTATACACTGGAATCCAAGAAGACGGCTGAAGAACGGGAGTTGGGGAATCCTTTCTGTTGCCAAGGCAGATCTAAAGCTGAAGGGACATTCCGCGTCAGTGGCCGATCTGAATGTTTATCTATTTTCTTTTGTTACGATTTCTAAAGTTAAAGGATATTTTCTGAAGAAAATGCAGTGTCGAAGTGTATTGTGTGGATATAAGTATTTCTGGCTTGAATATTTTTCAGTTAGTTGATATAAATATAATAATGAATAACAGCTGCGATATGAAATTTAGGAACTATGTTATTGTCCCAAGACACACATTAGTGTTCTGCATCCCGGTGATGAGACATGATGATGATTAGACCCGTATCTTAAGTAGGCTACTATGAAAAATAAGAACAATATCAAATGTTTCATCATCATATGGATCTATATGTTACTTTACAAATAAACTTCCTAACTAATTAACCAATCACTCGTGTGGAAAATACTCTGAAGGTTCAAAGCACATATTTCCCAGCCTTCTCTCATCTTCATAGCAGAATATATCCTAATATCTCTCCATATGCTTCTTGGTGTTTACAAATTTCTACAGATCAAGAGTAGATGAGTTTACCGCATCCAATAGACTAGGTGATCCTAAGTCCTTTATGCATGTTGAGAAGGGACGATCGATTCTTCGAAACGTATTGTTTTAAATAATTAAAATTTAAACTGAAGACAGACAGTGTCTCAGATAAAGATATTAATAATACAGAGACGTCTGCGAACGAACTTGAAGAACTCGTGATTGGTTTTACAAGACTCACGTTCTTGGCAAATTTTTGAATTTTAATGAAAGTTTACATCAGTTAGACAATTTTAGTTTCAAACTGTGCATATCATGTGGTCTTGATATCTGCTCTTAACAACCATAAATCAACAACTCTGCGTCACAAGGCGTGTTATCATTCTGGGGGCATACCAGACTCATAAGATCGAACTTCTTTGCTTTAATTTGTCCGCCATGTTGTTATTTCGCATTGTACAAAAATCTACAACCATACACCATTACTTTGCAAGTGGCGCTGTTGTCGATTCAACATCACAAGTTTGTTCGTGCACCATATTTGTATTACCCATTCGAGGAAATTGAAAATTACGATTTTTCGGTAGTGCCTAACCAAACTAAATTTCGTCCAAATGTGTTCAGCGGTTCTCGATTTGAATCATAACGTGAGGGCTGGTGTATGCAAATGGGTTATGAAGGAAACGAAGGTAATGTTGGTATAACCTGAAATTTGTGTTGGTAACGATTAAATTACGATGTTCTCCGGAGCACATTTTGCCCCCTTAATATACGTCATGCCCTTCGTATTTTATTTTATTGAAACCTAATGAAACAAACAGTTCTGGGAATTAACTTCTACCTGCCTTCGATTTCTATCAGTTACAGTGTATGTAGCTAGGCAGGATAAGCTATAAATTGAATATAATTCAGTGATAAATTTCTGTGCACAATTCTGCAGGTATACATTTCAGCTGTATTCAGTTTGATTAAATATATTTATTTTGTACAGTCTATACACAAACGTTTGAAGTTTATTGGTGTTGTAAAAATTATATAATATTAAAACATTTTGTTGTGTAAAATATTATATTAGCGCTCTTAATCCAATAAACTTCAAACGTTTGTGTATAGACTGTACAAAATAAATATATTTAATCAAACTGAATACAGCTGAAATGTATACCTGCAGAATTGTGCACAGAAATTTATCACTGAATTATATTCAATTTATAGCTTAAGCTGCCTAACTACATACACTGTAACTGATAGAAATCGAAGGCAGGTAGAAGTGTTGGTAACGATTAAATTACGGTGTTCTCCGGAGCACATTTTGCCCCCTTAATATACGTCATGCCCTTCGTATTTTATTTTATTGAAACCTAATGAAACAAACAGTTCTTGGAATTAACTTGCACCTGCCTTCGATTTCTATCAGTTACAGTGTATGTAGCTAGGCAGGATAAGCTATAAATTGAATATAATTCAGTGTTAAATTTCTGTGCACAGTTTGTTACATAATTCCTCAGAGCCTCGAACTCCCTATGGTTCTGCAGTCTTCGGAAACTAATCGCTAAATAAATTACCTGCTTTAACGATGATATTACAGGAGCTAAGGTTAAAACTGCCTTGGGGTTCAGTCTCGGCGAAGATGCTGGATTTAGGGATAATGATTTTTCTGTGAAAATCTTTCCTGAAATAACAATTTGTAATAAATAGAAGTATTTGTCGAATTTCTCTGCAGTAACACTGGGAGCGCTCTGCTACTGTAAGGAAGGAGAATTGGAGGTCCTCTTTCTGACGTCATCTGGACCCGTACAATCCTCGCTACGGCCATATCTTAATCGAATAAAGCTTGAATAGGGCAGTAATTGACACTAACTAGGAACAAGACGGCATTGCAGCAACTCGATATTATATTGCCTTTCTTCCGAAAATTTTATAGGATAAAATTTCTTTTTATTTTCTAGGGGAAATAATATTGTATACACTGGAATCCAAGAAGACGGCTGAAGAACGGGAGTTGGGGAATCCTTTCTGTTGCCAAGGCAGATCTAAAGCTGAAGGGACATTCCGCGTCAGTGGCCGATCTGAATGTTTATCTATTTTCTTTTGTTACGATTTCTAAAGTTAAAGGATATTTTCTGAAGAAAATGCAGTGTCGAAGTGTATTGTGTGGATATAAGTATTTCTGGCTTGAATATTTTTCAGTTAGTTGATATAAATATAATAATGAATAACAGCTGCGATATGAAATTTAGGAACTATGTTATTGTCCCAAGACACACATTAGTGTTCTGCATCCCGGTGATGAGACATGATGATGATTAGACCCGTATCTTAAGTAGGCTACTATGAAAAATAAGAACAATATCAAATGTTTCATCATCATATGGATCTATATGTTACTTTACAAATAAACTTCCTAACTAATTAACCAATCACTCGTGTGGAAAATACTCTGAAGGTTCAAAGCACATATTTCCCAGCCTTCTCTCATCTTCATAGCAGAATATATCCTAATATCTCTCCATATGCTTCTTGGTGTTTACAAATTTCTACAGATCAAGAGTAGATGAGTTTACCGCATCCAATAGACTAGGTGATCCTAAGTCCTTTATGCATGTTGAGAAGGGACGATCGATTCTTCGAAACGTATTGTTTTAAATAATTAAAATTTAAACTGAAGACAGACAGTGTCTCAGATAAAGATATTAATAATACAGAGACGTCTGCGAACGAACTTGAAGAACTCGTGATTGGTTTTACAAGACTCACGTTCTTGGCAAATTTTTGAATTTTAATGAAAGTTTACATCAGTTAGACAATTTTAGTTTCAAACTGTGCATATCATGTGGTCTTGATATCTGCTCTTAACAACCATAAATCAACAACTCTGCGTCACAAGGCGTGTTATCATTCTGGGGGCATACCAGACTCATAAGATCGAACTTCTTTGCTTTAATTTGTCCGCCATGTTGTTATTTCGCATTGTACAAAAATCTACAACCATACACCATTACTTTGCAAGTGGCGCTGTTGTCGATTCAACATCACAAGTTTGTTCGTGCACCATATTTGTATTACCCATTCGAGGAAATTGAAAATTACGATTTTTCGGTAGTGCCTAACCAAACTAAATTTCGTCCAAATGTGTTCAGCGGTTCTCGATTTGAATCATAACGTGAGGGCTGGTGTATGCAAATGGGTTATGAAGGAAACGAAGGTAATGTTGGTATAACCTGAAATTTGTGTTGGTAACGATTAAATTACGATGTTCTCCGGAGCACATTTTGCCCCCTTAATATACGTCATGCCCTTCGTATTTTATTTTATTGAAACCTAATGAAACAAACAGTTCTGGGAATTAACTTCTACCTGCCTTCGATTTCTATCAGTTACAGTGTATGTAGTTAGGCAGCTTAAGCTATAAATTGAATATAATTCAGTGATAAATTTCTGTGCACAATTCTGCAGGTATACATTTCAGCTGTATTCAGTTTGATTAAATATATTTATTTTGTACAGTCTATACACAAACGTTTGAAGTTTATTGGTGTTGTAAAAATTATATAATATTAAAACATTTTATTGTGTAAAATATTATATTAGCGCTCTTAATCTTAAATACGATTTTACATTATATTTTAGCGCTTTTATTAAAACGACATGTTTCGACGGGTAATACCGTCGTCTTCAGGTTTTTATCAATTTAAAATATTTTAAAAACTATTAGATATTTGAGGCAATATATTATGTTGGTAACGATTAAATTACGGTGTTCTCCGGAGCACATTTTGCCCCCTTAATATACGTCATGCCCTTCGTATTTTATTTTATTGAAACCTAATGAAACAAACAGTTCTTGGAATTAACTTGCACCTGCCTTCGATTTCTATCAGTTACAGTGTATGTAGCTAGGCAGGATAAGCTATAAATTGAATATAATTCAGTGTTAAATTTCTGTGCACAGTTTGTTACATAATTCCTCAGAGCCTCGAACTCCCTATGGTTCTGCAGTCTTCAAATCGAATGGATTTCTCTCAGCCGCCATCTTCTAGTTTTATACAAACTAACAAAGAATTTAATAGTTTTCGGAGATCTAGCAGTACGTAGAGACCGTTCATTATCTAGCGGTAATGACATTTCGAAATTGTAATTGTTAATAGCAAAGTTCAGAGTTGTTCGTATTAGTTATTTGTAATATCTTCTCTGCAGGAAGTTCATAAAATGAATACAAAATTCGAAGGCCGTGTCGGATCTACCGTTCATCCGCACGTTTGACTTTCCAAACCACTGAACATGATTTGGTTTGTGGGTGATTAAGTAAATAAGAATGAGATGGGCTGGGCATGTAGCGCGCATTGATGGGACAAGAGGTGTGCACCGGGTATTGGACGGGAAGCCTGAGGGGAAGAGACCGCTGGGGAGACCTAGACGTAGATGGTAGGATAATGTCAGGCGGGATCTATGAGAGATAGGAATTGAAGGAGACTGGATTTTGTTGGCCCAGGACAGGGTCCGGTGGAGGGCTTTGGTTAATTCGGTGATGAACCTTCGGGTTCGGTAAGCCATCTGGTTGGTTGGATCCACTATCTGGGAAGCCTGAGAGGAAGAGACCACTGGGGAGACCTAGACGTAGATGGGAGGATAATGTCAGGCGGGATCTATGGGAGATAGGAGTTGAAGGAGACTGGATTTTGTTGGCCCAGGACAGGGTCCGGTGGAGTCTGGTTGGTTGGGTCCACTATTTTGGAAGCCTGAGGGGAAGAGGCCTCTGGGGAGACCTAGACATAGATGGGAGGATAATATCAGGCGGGATCTGTGGGAGATAGGAGTTGAAGGCATTGGATTTTGTTGGGTCAGGACAGGGACCGGTGGAGGGCTTTGGTTAATTCGGTGATGAACCTATGTGTTCGCTAAGCCATCTGGTTGGTTGGGTCCACTATTTGGGAAGCCTGAGGGGAAGAGACCTCTGGTGAGACCTAGACGTAGATGGGAGGATAATCTCAGGCGGGATCTATGGGAGATAGGAGTTGAAGGAGACTGGATTTTGTTGGGTCAGGACAGGGTTCGGTGGAGGGCTTTGGTTAATTCGGTGATGAACCTTCGGGTTCCCTAAGCCAGCTAGTAAGTTAGTTAGGAAGTAGTAGTTTACACTGTAAGTTTTGATTCATTGAAGTCATTAATTTGTAAGAAATTCAAACTAAAATTAACAGAAATGGCAATCAGGGGTTCCCGCGTACATTATTACAACCCAGAAGACAGAAACCTTCATACTCACCGCTGTAAAAACCTCAAATCATAAACATTAACGATGATGTTATAACTGCGAAGATAATGCGGATTTTTTTTGTAGCAAAGGTGATTAAGACTCTGGAGTAGGAGATTCTTTGGAAAGTGAACTCTGAGGTTCTAACTCAGATGATGATGTCGGTATTGATCATCGGGGTTGTAACGCCATTTGAACTTTCTGGTAGAGCAATTCTAATACTTGGTTCCTATCAACGATTCCACACGGCATTACTACTCCGAAGATAAATACCGACGATTGGGTAAGAGTTGGTCATAGCCCAATTCAAATTGCTATCCACACTGGGTAGTCTCGAGAGACATTCTTTACTCTGTGTGTCCTATAGTTTGACGGGAAATCGAACCAGGTACCTCCCTACTGTAAGTCCCACTCTAACTATACAATAGGTAAAGTCCGGTTATAAATAATATTTCAGTTATAATTTATAAAATATATAATTTTATAAGAATCAACTTTAATCTTGGCACATGTTATCGTGGGTTCGCGGTACAGGGTCTTGGAATTACTTTGTAAGACTTAATTACGACAACAATAAACAATATACGAATTACAATCTTGTCTCTGTTCAGACTTCGAGAGAGCTCATTAAATGTGCATTTTATAGTCTCCGCACTAGATTAAAGGTTTTGATTTATTAACTTGTTCGTGTAGATAGGTAATACAACACAGTCTTCGCATCGATTTTGTAATAAATATGGAATCCCTGTTACCTTACTGAAAGAGCCTTGCACAATTTGAATGGATAATAACGAAAGTTTATACCACAGATATTATCCGTACCAGCGCAGGCACGAAACAAATGGGGGATGGGAAGATTTCAATGGACTCTGTGGATACGAGGAAGTTTCACATCATCCATAACTTCTGGCGTAAGTCTTCTACGACTACCCCATGCATATTCAACAGTTAAAATATTATTACTGTCTTGCACATTGCACAGGTCTTAGACTCGCACCTACGGAATATGGCAGGGCTCCGCAGACCAGCTGTCAGAGACGCTTAGGCAATTTTTTTTATTTTCATTTCAGTTATGGTGGCACGCGTGTATCCGTTTAGATAAAAAGTATTAATTATTTCCAATTAACCGCCTGTAAATAAATACGAGCTAAATGGTAACATAAATATGCCACGGTGGTCTAGCGGTTAGAACGCTGGCCTTGTAATCCTGGGGTCTCGGGTTCGATTCCCGGCAGTGCCCGAATTTATAACTTCTGTTGGGCAAGGCCGTGGTCTAGGCTTCCCCGGTTTCTCCGTGGCATCC
>NW_019060215.1:15309-26610 GCF_000696155.1 Zootermopsis nevadensis
GTCCATCTCATACGACCAAAACCTGTCCTTTGCGCAAGTGACAGCACTTCTCGCGCGACCTCTGCCAAGTTGGCTATAACTGGTAAATAAGTACTGAGATTTTAGGTTCTTACGGTGGTGAGGACTATGTTGTGCTGTGTAGCCTAGGTCGTAGGTACTCACGTTTCGGAGAAACATGGTCACCGAATTCAGGTTTAATATGGAAACAATGTGTTTCTCCGAGACGTCTTTATCTATCTACGAGTCTAAAACGGCGTCAAACCGCAGATGGACAACTTCGTAAATTAGGTAAGGTACGTATTTGGAATGATGAAGTATTGCCCCGATATTTGATTGCAAAGAAAACGTAAAATGTCAGCGATTAGTCCTATAGCCGGCAGCTTAGCCCAGACTGGTTCCGAGTACACACTGAATGCAGACCCAGAGAGTTACTACAGTACAGACGTGTTCTCGGCAGGAAAATATCCCAAAGTATCTTAAAACAGAAAGCGACATGTTAATTCAACATTGAAAATTTGTCATAACTGTAACCTTTCCATTCGGCGTTGTTTAACTCATGCAGTTGCAAAAGCGTTGTTAAATTAAAAAAATAAGATCTGTGGCACAGCCATTATTGTATACATAAAAATTATAGGATGTAATCCTAAATGCTTAATTTTGTGGATTTTTGCTGATGACAATACAGTTTGTACCGAATCCCTGAGGCAAATTTAAGGCTGGAGAAACATCATATAGTGAGGACATACATAAATTTTACTATCACTAAACGTTATTAGTGACAATAATTAGGAGAATGTGATTGGAAGGACATGAAGCTCGAAAGGGTGATGAGAAAAGCGTAAAACATTTATATCGTAAATCCTGAGGAAAAGACACGATTTGGAAAATCTATGCGTAGACTGTAAGATAATATTTACTCTTTGAAGCCGAAGCTCGTATAAATAATATTTAAGAATTTAGCCCGAACCACAAAGAAAACAAAACATTCACCATTATAAAAATTAACTGGTTGATGCTGTTTAAAGATATTATTGCTGTTTACTGTGAGGCTCACATGGAACACATAAATCAAAATTCAGTCATTAACTGTTGAAGCACGTGGGTCATTACTGCCTCTGGACATTAAAGAGTTAAGAGTGTTATGATGGGTAACTGATTCATCGGACTCAGGATCTGAGACCAGTGGCTGACCGTTACTGATTCTCAAGACGTAAAATGGCGTAGTAATCACCACTGTTTCAAAGCTCGCGAAGAGAAAGGTACCGTTCGTGAACCCCGTTCTTCACGTAAGGCCTACAACTTTTTCTTCTAAATTCATTTGTCACTCCTTGTTCTGTCAACTGTTTCCAATGTTGTTTTTGCTACGGCAACAAAAATTAAACTTGTGAACAGTTTGATTAATGATCGCGTTGAACGTAACACACAAGAACATGGTTCTTCACTTCATCATATATTTCCTTCTCTTCTTTTCTCTTTGCCATTTCTTTTTCCTCTCTTCAATTCTGCTCAGTCATTATAAGTATCGTATGTTCTCTTTGTTTCTCCAGTTCTATTTCTTTATTTACGCATGTCCCTTCACCTATTCTTAGGTCATTATTCTTATATCAAAAGAATCTTTCGTTTCTAAACTTCTCTCCTTATCCTTCCAGCCTCCGTCATTATTTCTTCTCAAAGTTTATCTTCCTCCTCTGCTTGTTACCTATTCTTGTCTTTCTTTTATGTCATGTACTGATTTTATTTTCACAAAATACAAACACTTTTGGTAATAACTTTCTTTTTCCTTATCTCTTCCTTTTATTTTCTTCGTTCCTTTCTTTATTCTGCTTTCCCCTTTTGCTCTTTATTTTCTTCCATTTTCCTCCATTCTATTCTTCATCCCCGATTTCACTGCATCCCGCCCAGCACAACTGTCTGTACGACACCAGCGCCAACTTCTATCATGTGCCAATCTCCGTCTTTTTATCTGACATGGCGCACCTCGCGAGCCTTCGGTCGGTTTTTATCTTTTTTCTTTGTAGTCACGTGCCCCTCAAAAGTTTCCGAACTTTTTTTACACAGATATTTCCCGCTGTTAAACTTTTTTCTGTTACATATTTTTTTGGTGGATCCTTCAAGAACTTTATTTCGTTCTTAGTTTCGTTTGCAGGTTAGCCCAGGCAATTTATTCGTATTATATTCTGGATTTTATCATGATCTCATTCCACTTTCTTCCTTTAGAGCTATATACACACATAAAAATACATAATGAGTCAGAGTCCTTGAACAAAATAAAGTTTTAATAAAAAACGAACGGTAAACGCGAACTCATTTTATTTGTGTTATTAGATGCACACACTTTACATATCTGCCTATGTAACAAATTAAGTCACATTTGTTTCCATCCATAGTAACTTTTTAATAGCGTCTTCAATTTGTTCAAGAACTTCTGGTCCATGCTTTAATTTTATATTTTATATAGTTTATTTAAAGACGCATCCAATAGCTTATACCATATAACGTAAAATGAGAAGAAGATAGTGCATAATAAATTGAAATGGATGTAGATGGAATCGGCCGTGGCATTTTCCTGAAGAGAACGTTTAAAACCACTCAACCTCAACGTTCGGTTACATTCTGCATATAAAACTATATTACCATTTATATAATACACAAATACTCTATAATTAATATTTAAGTCCTGAAGAGGTCTTAAGAAAAGAAAATGGTTCTGAAACTTTCTCTTAATTTAATGAACAGAACCTTCTGTATTGAAAAATTAAAATTCACATATTTTCATATAGCCGCTGACCTCTTTCCAGCCTTGCAATAATTTCTTCTTAATCGAGAAAAAATTCAGTAAATAAATGTTATACTCACCCCATAATTAAAGCTTTAACATATTTCAAACATGCACAGTACATTAAAATTGTATTTAAAACTGAATAGTGCCATTTCGAATTTGCTTTTTTTATAAATCTTTTTTTTTGCAATGTGTTCGTTCATTAAGTTAACTCTATGGAGAAGTGATAACAGATCAGATCACTTCTGCCAACTCACCGTACGTATGAAAAGTAAGCACATGATGTTATAACGAAATATTTTCTTCATGTGTAGCTAAATTTTTACTGTAATCATCGTAATCAATCATACACATGCGAAAAGATGGAGTTACCATGGGCACCATAATTTGACAGAACAGACCAGTCCCATGTGGTCGCAAAATTCACTGTATGCAGAGTGGCTTATCTTCGGTTTCCGTTATTACAAACTTTGACTAATCACATCGTTCTCAAATCCTATTCTCATACGTTTCGCTAAAATTCTATCACACACCCCACCCGACGTTAAATTGCTAGTCAGGATTAAACTAACTCCAAAACTTCATAAACCATGGTCTTTTTCGACAAGCTGATGGCACGCCCAGATAGTCAATAAATTCTCCGCCATTTATGGAAGCAGATGTTCATTACCGTGTTCACAAGAGCCTGCCACCTGTCACTCTGTCTCTGTTCTGAGACAGATATATTCAGTCCGGGTTCTCCAAAACTATTTCCTTGAGATTAATTTTAATATTATCTTCATATCTACTTCCAGCTATTCCGAGTAGATTCTTTCCATTACAATCACCAACCAAAAATATTGTAGTCATTTCTCACCACCTCCATGTGCTCCACGTGCCCCACATATCTTATCCACCTCATTAATTTGCTTTCAAATTATGATTCTCCTCAATACGCAACTTTATCCATTCGTCTTAGGTCCACATATCCTCCTCAGACATAACAATTAGCTCAGTCGGAACTGCAATTATACTAATTTTTACTATCTATTCATTTAAATAAATAGATAATTCTTACCAAATCATATTTATTACCGACTTTTCTGTAGTTTTTTTTCCGACGTAAGTTACCAATGGCGATAACGCATCTCCTCGTTTCAGACCATTCCGAATACCAAATGCATCAGCCAGATGTTTGCATGGACAAACTAGACTTCGTTTAAATATATTTTAATTTACTTAAATTATCTATTCTCTAAAGGCTTGAAATAATATTATAGATTCAAACACATTTAATGCGTACCACTGATTATATTATTTATTTAGTGTTCTGTCTGATGACAGGTCCATATGAACAGGATCCTTCCATCCTTTTCTCGGACTGGGACCTATTCATATACGTTCTTGGCAGATGATGCAGAAGTGGTTTACCATTGCCTTCTTCTGTGTGTGAATGGAGTAATTGTTGGGATGCCACGGAGGAAAACTCCGTGTTGCCTAGACCACGGCCTTGCCCAACACAAGTTATAAATTCGGGCACCGCCGGGAATCGAACCCGAGACCCCCAGGATTACAAGGCCAGCGTTATATATAGCTGTAATTTAAGTTATTCTACAATTTAACAAGGTGGTGTTCAGAACAACCTTCAAACACACCAATTCCTCTTAAATCCACCCAGCACTTGCAGAACGCGATGCAGAGCGAGGGAATCTCTTTCTCGCCGAGTTCCTTGCTGTATAATTTCGATTACAGAGACTGGCATTAAATGAGCTGATTACGCCGTGCAGTAGGTTTAGCGGTGCGTGTTTAACAGGCTGCATACATCCCCTGCTAACGCTACCTGCAACAAAGGATGTCAGGCTGCTTTTGTAAGACAGCCTGCTGTCAGAGTGCGGCTGTGTCTGCTTTTTAACCAGCTGTCTGACTCTCGTTAAACATCGCATGATGATCATGCCATGCAATTCGGCGTCAACACCGACGCACTTTAAATTTCAAATTTCTGAACATGTCGGATATGCGAAATTTGAGATGGAGCAAAATAACAGTACACACTGCACCATCAAACAGTTTCTTTAGACACGAATCTGTCGTGCAGATCGATTCGTGTTATAATAAAAATGATCAAAATGAAATCTGTTTTACTTTTATCACTTTTAAGATAAGATTGTTAAACTTTGTAAACTAAAAATTGTCAAATGTTTCAACCTGCATATAAGTACGTCTGAAATTACTGAAACGTATTTTTTCATGTGTTTATTTCTCCATATTATGTTCAAAAATGTGTTCCTTGTTCGTCCGATTCTCTCTTTTCCTTCCTTCATCCTATACCTTATTCCATAGATTCATTTCTAAACATGACTGTACTCCATTACAATGGTTTTACAAAGGCTGGATACAAACACAGGACAAAATAACACAAGAGACTTAAACAGATTATGAGGTTACTGCAAACATAAAAATTCTGTGGCATTTAATATTCACCTTGTAGAATACGTAAGAGAAAATTTAGCTGTTTAAATGCCTGAGGTATAGAGAGAACGATATTATTAAAATGAATCCTATAAAACAGTTTGTGAAGTTGTGTATTGAATTTAAGTAGCCTAGGGCGAGCCCCAGTAAACACCTTTTCCACAAAGTCGCTCAGCGAAACTGTTGGTTTCTACGTCGGGTTGAAGGCTGTTCTATTATTCATCATCAGCGAAGTGTCAAAGTGTTGGACCACGTTTTTGTTCGTCTCAGTTGTCCAACAGTCTCTTCAAAGGTCGTACTTGGTTCCTAATTCATTTCATTCGGTGTGTACCCCATCATTCATTATGCAGTCTGTCACTCTTTATTATTCCAATGTCACAAATCCATTCCTGGCTCAGGACTCCTCGGTGTGTGGCTGTTATAAACACGGAAATAAATCTATGGGTTCTGTAAAAGGCAGGAAAATTCTTATAACCTTCTCAAGCACAACCGATCTACGTGAAATGAATATCTTACCTCGTTAAGATTCAGATACATTTTGAGATTTCAGATTCTTAAGGCGGCGCGTATATAGATGATGTTAAGCCGTACAGTCTAGTAGAAGATTATCGGCGTCTTAGAGGTCCATCGCCCTGATGATGAAGGCAGCAAGTACCTCTGAAACGTCGGTAAACATCTACCAGTCTACATGGCGTAACAACCCAGAAGACAGCCATCTTCAGACTCACCGTCGTGAAATGTTTTTACAAAGGCTTTAGAGACGTATACGATAGTAACAGCACAGAAAATGTTCAAGTTTAAAGAATTTTTCTGCATATTGTACTAAGAATTAGAAAGACAAATTTCAGGGGGAGAAAATGATTATATTAGGCTGTGGTCCGCAGAAACCTGGCGTCAGACTGACACGGATAACTCGGCTAAACTAAATGATTTATGAAGGGACACAGGTTCGAGTCACCTGCCAGTCCATCACAAAACCCGACATCTTACTAGTCTAGAGCTCATTTCCCCTGTCCCAGGCACAACGCACTGCTGTGTAAATTACTCGTAACAACGCAGGGCTTCGTCAATGGAGACGAATAACCCACTCGGATGACGGCTCAGAAACCTGTGGAGGGTGAGTGAGATTGTGAATTACTCAGAGTTCTCAAACTTTATGACATGATAAACGCCCACGCGATCCGCCGAACTGCGTTGTCGCACGTGGAGAGAGACTGACTGACAGGAGGACCTCTGTTAATACAGACTATCTCTAAAACGGAGAATTACAAACATGTCCAGAAATTGGTAATTTAAACGGGACGGGTCCGTAATCACGTAGAAATTCTGTACACAGCTGGAGATGCCTCCCTAAAACTTGTTCGTCGGCTGCCCCCTCCACTCTCCGTTTCCTCAACTGTTGCTTACAGTCGTCTCTTACTCAGCTTTTATTTCGTAGTCCTTGAAGGACATTGGCCTCCTCACATAATCTATTGCGATATTAATAGGACTAATCGGATAAGTTATCAGTCCGACGCAAGGCCTCTAGCTGTACAGGACAGCACAACACAGAGATACACGGACAAACACCCATGCCTTGAGTGGTATTCGAACTCAGGATCCGGGCGATCAATTCCCACGCCCTAGACAACGCGGGTGACCGACTTTTTTTTTCTGTTTTTTCTATGTATTTATGGACAATTCCCTTCGACGTTTTTATCAGTTTGTGTCATTTCTTTTATCTCTTCGGTTTATACCCTGTCCTGCCCATGAACGATCCCGATGTAAACAGAAGAGCGGAGAATTCTCCTGTAGCCTCGTCACGTGATTGACAGAGATGAAAGTGCACGCGATCAGCGTTTATATAGCGTACACAAGTTTTTGTATTAATGCGCAGTGTCATCATCAACTGATAACGTGTTTTGTACCCGGTCTTTAATTAATTCGTGGGACAGATTAACAAATTAATAAAAAGCATAGTAAACGTAATGCAATGGTCTGTACAATCTGTTGACTAAAAATGACATAGAAACCATGGTACTACTTTTTGTGAATGAACACTAAGTCCATATGTGCGTTTCGGTCTCCCTCCAATCGCACGACAGAATACAGGTGATTGCTTCTACTCTTTGTTTGTATGAAGGTCGTTCTTGGGCGAGACGATGAATAGTTATTTCCGTCTTCATATTATCCATGTTTTTTTCCCTTCAAAAACTTTACAGAATGTGACGTCAACAAGACTCAACTCCTAGGCCCTCTTGATATTAAAGCTCACAATATAAAATAACATGGGCGAGTTTATCGCTGCCCCATAAACGAGTATGACGTTATTTACGGTTAAAAATCGCCATTATTTTGAGCGCGCAGCAGCCTCATAAAAGCTCCATGTAACTGCAGAATCTAAATCAATCTGGCCGCATGTGCAGGTCGGTACAAAGTGACGAGAAACAATCAAACTTTACGACAGATCTGCTGATGTTCGACTCTCGAGCAGAGGGTAATAAATAAACTGTATGTCTATGTATTTATGTTCTATACACAGATCGTCATTAAATCCGCCTCGCAACATGATTTCGCCAGCATGGTTAGACTATTTCAGAGTCAGACGTTGTACGTTCAAATTATTTTAATATATTTTACTATTTACACAATAACAGAAGCGCGTGGTTTTACGGAGTAACTAGTTGTAGGTATCACAAGAAGTCACCTCACTTCAAGGACTTAGACTAGAATTTTGTGTGCAGACATTGTCTACGTCTAAAGGTAACTCAACAAGAAGACTTAGTTCTTCTTCCCACTTTTCTACCTTAAGACGGAAACAAAACCAAGCTTCCGAAAATCTGCAATTATATAACTTTATAATTTAGACGATGGACAAAAATCCAAAAGAACAAATTCACTCAAACACCGGAATAAAAGCATAAAACCAGTCTATTAAATTACATTTTCTTTCTTTTTACATGTTATAAAAGCTGTTTTACAACCTAACTTTTCCTGTTTTTCTCAAATCCTAAATTATAAACTAATCTCTCTCTTCATATTTTAAGTGAAAATAAAAATTTCAGTGGCCAATGATTAAAAACGTATTCACGAAACGTTGTTAAATAATCTCAGCGAATCACACCTCTCCAGATCTGGGTTGGTGTCCTGTAAACTTCCAATATCTGTAGCGAATCCCAGCTGCACATTGACACGTGATGCGAATAACTGGTAGCGGTCTGGCAAGACTCCAAATCCCTGCAAGCCACGTGTCAGTCTTGTAGCGTGCTTTCACTACAATACGAATCACAGCCTTCTATATGGAGACTGGGCACGATGTGATTGTCCTGCTGCCAGCAGTATACGAGAAAGCATGTAACTGCGATAAGAACTTGATCACACCCTTTGAATATGAAGACCGCCCTGATGACGGAAGCAGTATGACCTCTGAAACGTTGGTAAACATCGACCAGACTACACAGCGCAACAACCCAGAAGACAGAAATCTTCATACTCTGATGACGGATGCAGTATGACCTCTGAAACGTCGGTTAACATCGACCAGACTACATGGCGCAACAACCCAGAAGACAGAAATCTTCATACTCTGGTGACGGAGGCAGTATGACCTCTGAAACGTTGGTAAACATCGACCAGACTACACAGCGCAACAACCCAGAAGACAGAAATCTTCATACTCTGATGACGGATGCAGTATGACCTCTGAAACGTCGGTTAACATCGACCAGACTACATGGCGCAACAACCCAGAAGACAGAATTCTTCATACTCTGGTGACGGAGGCAGTATGACCTCTGAAACGTTGGTAAACATCGACCAGACTACACAGCTCTTATTCATTTTATGAATATTTAACAACGTAAACACTATTTCTAGAATTATGGTCAGAAACCTCAATGAACTGGCTCCGGAGGGGACCAGTGGCGAATCTTGTGTAAACGGTAATGAAGGTTAGGGTTCCATATAAGGTTAAGATTTTAACCAGCTGAACGACTGCCAGCTTCTCAAGAATGATTTCGTTCTATAGAGTTATTGATATTGATAATGACTATTATTATCCCATCTATTCACCGTTTTACAGGATATTTATTTCCATGTACCCCAGACAGACCTTGTCCCTAAGGTACATACTGCAGCAGCTGTTTCCGGAATACATTTTGTTTTTAATATGTGCTACATGTATTATAAAGTTTTACTGTTAGAGATGACTACATATTTTACGACAGCGTCTTTCGAATGCTGTATGAAGTTCCCAAAATGGCAGATTTCTGAAGTTCCCTGATGTCGTGCTCGCCCGGAACGTTCGCCAAATATTTTCTGAGTGACTTGGAGACAGTTCCTGTTGCTCCTGTAATTATTGGGATTATTTTTGCTTGGACGTTCCATATTCTCTGTATTTCAATGAGAAGGTCCTTGTATTTCAAGATCTTCTCTACTTCCTAATAAATTCCTATCAGTAGGTATTGCTATATCAGTTAAGAGGCAAGTTCCATTTTTGTTTCGGATTATAATATCTGGTTTGTTTTTTGGAATGGTTCCATCTGTTTTGACTTGTAGGTTGAACAAAATAGTTATTTGGTTATCCTGACTTATTATTATTCACGCTCTAGGGAGAGGTAAGAACACGTTACGAAGTTGTCCATGTCTGCCTGTACACAAAAGAACATAATGTTACAAAAATGGGAAGAGAGGTAACTGTTGGCTCCTAACAATAACTTAGGATCGCAATATCACAATATTGACCACTCTAGCGTTTGTTACTCCCGTCGAGAAAGAGTAATGTAAGTCCACATCTCCTTTGAATCAAGGTTATCAACAAAAAACTTGTTGATATCATTACCCGTGATTCTGTGTCAAGAACATCTTTTGGGATTTCAGTGTACTACAAAGGATACGCTTTCCAAATCTGATTTTGACAACACTTTCTTTCACGAGGCATACCTTTTACAGATAAATTCCGTCACATACTACTGCGAAATTTATTAAAATATTCGCTGTAAAATAAGTCGTTTCGAAATTATAAAAATTTACGGGAAAATGGTGTCTGAAATGTTATATATAAATATTACATATAATCAGGAACTGTGATTGGTCGTAACGTATTGATAGCTAAATCATCTATAATAAATACCCACTCAAGCCATCTTTCTGAAAAGAAACATGACGCAGCGAAAGGTCAATGCGTAATACATGTGAATGTATCAGTTCGGTACAAACAGAAGAAAATCATTAAGTCGGCCACAATTCGAACAATGAATACAGGACACGTTTTGCCTTTAAAATACTCGTCTTATTATAAAATACCACGCCCTAATCCTATAGAAAACAAAACAGTCATCAATTTCTTGTCGCTTATTGTTCACTGCGCTCGCTTTTACTAGACGAATGCAATAAAATGATAAAGCAGAGCACAGCCGGAATTCTGCTGTACAGTTATCTCGATTTAAAAGCTCACAAATTCGCAATAAACGCAGAATTTTGATGTTAATGGCCGGGCGCACGATGCAACCCGCTCCGCATCCAGCTGAGACCCAGATATAAACAGAACAAAGAAGTTTCGTCCTAGAAAAGCGTAACATATCCATTACTTACACGAAACAGCGGTTATATCAGTTTCTACCACGCTCACATCTCGTGCACTATTCTTAACGTCAACATTGTGAGATTTTTAGAAAAACTGACATCAGTCCAAAATTGGCAATTCTTAGTCGGTGTTGCCATCTCATGTGTTAAATCTGCTCTCATATGGCGGCAAATATCACTGCAGCATTAGTATAGAAGAAAATGAGTGGTAAAATATATAGAATGTCCCTAAAAATATGTATAAACAATGTTGACGTGTGTATGAGTTGTGTGTTTACATCTTATGGGACAATCTGTATATGTTCGTCTGTCTTCTCTTCTACATTTTTTAAGCAAAACAATGCATGTTCAATGTTCTTTATCATATTTCTGTCTAAGTAAACTACGTACATTAATGTAGTTATATTCCTATGTTGCAACAAACGTGTAAATGCAGATACGAAATAAGAATGAAAATAAATTTTCACTATTTTAAAAACTGAAAATCTTAACTTGGGACTTATGTTGTTTAA
>NW_019060215.1:74182-90237 GCF_000696155.1 Zootermopsis nevadensis
ATTTATGGCATAAAGAGCAGATGATTTGCTGAGTGGGTTCTGTAACTTCGGATTCGTTAATGGAAAGGAATTTATTGACCTGACTGAGTAATATAAACTTTTCGAGGAAGACAAGTAGTTCGTTTACATGCCTCTAATAAACATTCACATGAACGCAATGAAGAAGGTTATTATACTTTCGAATTTATAATTATGGACACGGTCAACTTCATTGCATAATAGTGTATTTCTAGATGATTCCATAAAATGTTTCTACCAGTTTGTTAACAACTTTTTTACATACCTGAGACACAAAAAGACACCGATATTCTCACAACATATTACTTAGCAACATGCGCCGATCGTATATACTTACTCATCAGATGACGTGCCGCTTTGTTTTATGTAGTAGTTGATGAGCCCAGCTCTATAGGAAAGTGAACACCGGAGCGAATTGTTACACGAGTTCTGCTTCCCGTCCACAGCATGACGTCACAACGCAAAGTTCTTACTCTTTGAAGCACTTTTCTGGACAAATTGATGGAGTTGTCACTCATCCCTATGCGAGTCCTGAACCTCGCCTACAGGCTGTTCAAAAATTAACTACTGGACATGAGTCGTTTGTATTCTAAACACTAACCAACGAAATAGATGGCTTAGGAAAATCGAAGGTTCATCACAGAACTAACTAAAGCCCTCCACCGGTCCCTGTCCTGGGCTAGCAAAATCCGATCGCCTTCAACTCTTATCTCCCATACAATTTTACAATTTGTTACATTAACACTGTCATTCATATAGCCTTTCGGTTTCTTTCAAGAATCTGACCTGCATGAGAGACAAGCTGACCGAATGGTGTATTGGGAAGGATGTGGGAGAATAGATGATATATAACTAATTCAGATGACGAAGCCCGTTAAATATTGTATACTTTTAAGGTGATCTGCGTTAAAGTTGTCGTTTTCTGGATTGTTGCGTTGTGTGATCTTTGGATTGTACCCAAGGTTTCGGAAGAGTTTGCTGCCTGCTTTACCAGGGCTTAAAACATTGTTTTCGAACCCAAGACCACACGGCGCAACAACCCAGAAGATCATTATCGTTACCCCGTTAAATTAATATCATTCGGATAAATTAAAAACTAAAGTTCCACTTTGTTTACGCAACAAGCCATGTTACCGAACTTTGTGGTCGAGCGATTCACACTTGCGAGATACAGGATTCAAACCTCGGCTCTCAGGGCGGGGTTTTCCTCAGTCCTTCCAGGAAAATATCAAAATAGTACCTTAATTTAGGCAACGACCGCTTTCTTTCACATCCCTTCCAATTCACTATCATCGACACTATACAGTCTGAGCTGCTGATAAGCGTCGTTAAATAAACCACAAATAAATAAATAACAATCCATGTTCAGTAATCACTAAGCAGAGTTAAATGTTCACGCATTCTAGACCTCAGCACTAGAAGTCAGCTTATGCTCTGACAGTTCTGGTTCTGGGTAAACAGTCCCAAGTGACTAATGGACAAATAAAACAGTGTGGGTCCCACAATTCGTGTGGAAACAGTGGAGGCGTAGAAAAAAGTCCCACAGAGAATCGAACTTGTGTCCTAGAATCACCAAATCACGCTACAATCGAATCTGGACGTCTCCGTTTCGAACGTCAGCCAAACCTGAGTAAAGTGTCTTCGTGCGGTTCTTTTTAGTACTTACAGGCAAATTCGTAAATAGCTTCAAATATTCCAATACTGAGTTCTGTCTAATCCTCTTCAGAACACCAAACTATCGTTCTCAACACTCACGGGCAATCAAACTGCTACTTAACACTTCTGATTTGACAGAAACTACCGCTACGTGGCACTACTGCTACGTCTCACACAACACAAAGGATGGGTAGTCAGCGGACCTGCTGGCTAACGCGCTGTTACAGTAAACATGCACCCACCCCAAGTTCGTGCAAACAGACAGAATTTAAGTATTATCTATAGCATTTATCATTGTTTATGTAATAAATATCAACCAATACGACGCTCAAAACGGTTACCGCTGCAAGACATAATATAACTGATATATTATTCTTTGATAAAAACAGAACAGTAACATAAAATTATACCGGAAGGGGGACTAGGTTAAGCAGCAGTAACAGCATAATATAAACTTTTCGAGGAAGACAAGTAGTTCGTTTACATGCCTCTAATAAACATTCACATGAACGCAATGAAGAAGGTTATTATACTTTCGAATTTATAATTATGGACACGGTCAACTTCATTGCATAATAGTGTATTTCTAGATGATTCCATAAAATGTTTCCACCAGTTTGTTAAAAACTTTTTTACATACCTGAAACACAAAAAGACACTGATATTCTCACAACATATTACTTAGCAATCGTATATACTTACTCATCAGATGATGTGCCGCTTCGTTTTATGTAGTAGTTGAGGAGCCCAGCTCTATAGGAAAGTGAACACCGGAGCGAATTGTTACACGAGTTCTGCTTCCCGTCCACAGCATGACGTCACAACGCAAAGTTCTGACTCTTTGAAGCACTTTTCTGGACAAATTGATGGAGTTGTCAGTCATCCCTATGCGAGTCCTGAACCTCGCCTACAGGCTTCTCAAAAACTAGCTACTGGACATGAGTCGTTTGTATTCTAAACACTAACTAACGAAATAGATGGCTTAGGAAAATCGAAGGTTCATCACAGAACTAACTAAAGCCCTCCACCGGTCCCTGTCCTGGGCTAGCAAAATCCGATCGCCTTCAACTCTTATCTCCCATACAATTTTACAATTTGTTACATTAACACTGTCATTCATATAGCCTTTCGGTTTCTTTCAAGAATCTGACCTGCATGAGAGACAAGCTGACCGAATGGTGTATTGGGAAGGATGTGGGAGAATAGATGATATATAACTAATTCAGATGACGAAGCCCGTTAAATATTGTATACTTTTAAGGTGATCTGCGTTAAAGTCGTCGTTTTCTGGATTGTTGTGTTGTGTGGTCTTTGAATTGTACCCAATGCTTCGGAACAGTACGCTACCTGCTTTATCAGGGCTTAAAACATCGTTTTCCAACCCAAGACCACACGGCGCAACAACCCAGAAGATCATTATCGTTACCCCGTTAAATTAATATCATTCGGATAAATTAAAAACTAAAGTTCCACTTTGTTTACGCAACAAGCCATGTTACCGAACTTTGTGGTCGAGCGATTCACACTTGCGAGATACAGGATTCAAACCTCGGCTCTCAGGGCGGGGTTTTCCTCAGTCCTTCCAGGAAAATATCAAAATAGTACCTTAATTTAGGCAACGACCGCTTTCTTTCACATCCCTTCCAATTCACTATCATCGACACTATACAGTCTGAGCTGCTGATAAGCGTCGTTAAATAAACCACAAATAAATAAATAACAATCCATGTTCAGTAATCACTAAGCAGAGTTAAATGTTCACGCATTATAGACCTCAGCACTAGAAGTCAGCTTATGCTCTGACAGTTCTGTTTCTGGGTAAACAGTACCAAATGACTAATGGACAAAGAAAACTGTAAAACAGTGTGGGTCCCACAATTCGTGTGGAAACAGTGGAGGCGTAGAAAAAAGTCCCACAGAGAATCGAACTTGTGTCCTAGAATCACCAAATCACGCTACAATCGAATCTGGACGTCTCCGTTTCGAACGTCAGCCAAACCTGAGTAAAGTGTCTTCGTGCGGTTCTTTTTAGTACTTACAGGCAAATTCGTAAATAGCTTCAAATATTCCAATACTGAGTTCTGTCTAATCCTCTTCAGAACACCAAACTATCGTTCTCAACACTCACGGGCAATCAAACTGCTACTTAACACTTCTGATTTGACAGAAACTACCGCTACGTGTCACTACTGCTACGTCTCACACAACACAAAGGATGGGTAGTCAGCGGACCTGCTGGCTAACGCGCTGTTACAGTAAACATGCACCCACCCCAAGTTCGTGCAAACAGACAGAATTTAAGTATTATCTATAGCATTTATCATTGTTTATGTAATAAATATCAACCAATACGACGCTCAAAACGGTTACCGCTGCAAGACATAATATAACTGATATATTATTCTTTGATAAAAACAGAACAGTAACATAAAATTATACCGGAAGGGGGACTAGGTTAAGCAGCAGTAACAGCACTTCCCCGTATAAGAGTTTGTTTAGCTAGATGCCGAGCAGCACAATACACTTCGGTAAAAAACCTATCTTCTGCTGCTCCGCTCTGGTGGACATCCGACGAGTTATAATTATGGCATGCCCGACACTGGGTCCTGAACAGAAACAAAGACAATCATAGTATGTTGCACCATCGTGCTTTTCTTGCTTGCGAGAGTTACCATGGAAACTGTGATACAGGGCTTGACCTCACTATACTTATGCGGAATTAATTCGCTAAAACAAACGTCGATCTGGTCGGAATATACATTTACTTACTCAGAGCCATCTGTATGATTTTAGCAACGACGTTATTAGACGTATATTAAAATGTAAATAGCACGAGTATTTTTCAAATGACTTTAAACAAATTGTTTTTAGTGTTGTTTGTGTGTACTTACAGACAGACAAACGGGCAAATTGATTTTAGCAGACACTCCTTAAGGATGGGAACGCACCGAAAAAGGGTTCATATGACCATAAATGCTATATATGTCTTTATAGCCTGTAACAGTGCCCTATACATAATATATTTAAAATAAGTAGCTGTTTCCATGAAACTTGCAATTCTTGTACTTCATATTGTTTTGAAATTTTAACAGCAATCTTGTAAAATCCTTATGTAGAAGAAATATGATCGTAGGTTCGTCGTATATTTAACGAAGCTGTAACAATGTAGTTACTTAGGTAGTTAGTTGGTTGGTTGGTTGGTTGGTTAGTTAGTGGCAATTAGGAGATTATTTGGCTGCAAATATAATAAATGTAATAAAGATCATAATAAATTTCATTACACCATTTCAGAATTTACCTGTAGGGAGTAGAAAGAATCACAAGAAATGGTTTTTAAAATAAAACGATGACCACGCCAGCAATCAAACGGGCTATGTAAGGAAGACGCAATGTTGTTTGAACTAACCTGCACGGTGTCATTTAATACAAATACTGAACATCTGAACGTCTGTGTAGGCTGTCAATAGATTCCACACACAAAAAATAATTCTAGTCAAAATTAATTGAACAGCAGAAAATTAAAATTGCATTTAAAAAATTTTCTACCGTTTAATAAAGGTTGACTAAAAATTTAAATTTTCTTTCAATTTACATACGCCAAGGCCTTCCCGATCAGCTAGCTTCGATCGCTCTTTAACTTTTTCGTATATACCTCGACGTAATTAGGTTCATCACGTTCATCTATTCACTTTTTGACGATTTTACCATAACTTACGAACAAACAAACTTGATAACATGCACAGTAACGTTTTGTCAGAAACCCGGACATAATAGAACAATTGACTATCATAATATTCCTATCCGCTGCTGTAGTTTGCCTTCATCGCGAGAAACTTAATACATTGAGGAGCATCTATTGACCTCAACATTACAGTCCAGGGTAAACGATCTTGATATAGTCTCGTTACCAACAGGCATCTACGATCACGTTGTGAAGGAACACAAAATCAGATTCCCACAGTTTATGCATTATTATCATAAGTTGCGTAAAGCAGACGTCAAGTTTGTAAGGCTGTTTAATGAGTTTCGATAGGATTTCGTATTGCAAGTCTTGCACAGAACATTATCAAAACAATTTCATTAATTACGAGATGATATTGTTGCGTCATATTGTGATGATTATAATTGTTTATTTTAACCGTCTAATCACATTGTAAATCGAAACAAACGACTCAATGTAAAAATGGCACGTAAATATAATAAGCCATAAATATAATTAAAACTAACAATATATATAATTTTGTAGGAGTTAATGTTTCCATGGATGTGAATTTTAAAATGGCTATCTTCTATCTATAAATCTAATCGAACTTCTTAGTGTTCAACAAAAGACTCAATGTAAAAATGGCACGTTAATATAATAAGCTATAAATATAATTTAAACTAACAATATATAAGTTTGTATGAGTTGATGTTTTCACGGATGTTAATTTGAAAATGGCTGTCTTCTGTCTACAAGTTTTACTGTAAATATTTTAAAATAGGACGCGTATTAAAGGGGGTCATTTTCGTATAGACTGAATGTAACTTAATATTCTGGTACAATGGTGCGTTCTACATTCCGATATAATATTTATTGAAAAGTCCAATTTCCGAATTAGACATCTTCTATTTTCCTGACTTAGTGACGTGGCGTCATATTTCTGTTACGTCTCCTCCTTAACGCTCGGAGTTTGGCATTAAATAACAAAGCTTCTGATATTTCGTACCAAGCACTTAAAATGCCATCCTCGAGCTACAACGCAGCACCGAGCACGTACTCAAACGGCCTTCTTCAAGAAGGTGCCATCAGAACTGCTACGTCCTTGAGTGGAGTAGAATCAACGAAAGTTTTAAGTGTTCCTACAGACAAAAATCTATCCAGTGTAGTGTTACCAACGAACACCATGAGTAATACAAACATAAAAGACAGAGATACGGAGTTTGGGTGTTGTAAATTAAAATACGTTCGGCACTCGAATCTCTGCCACTGTTAAAAGTGAAATGTATCGTCAAAATTTTGCCGTGTGTATCATTTGGTAACGCCATATTCTTTGTCTATGGCCTTTTCTGGTCGGCGTCGCTCCGACCGAAGACGGACACTAACGAAAGTTTGGCGCCACATTTGAAATTTCAGGAGATGAGGACGGCTGTAACTCGGTTAGGAGGCTTTTCCTTACCCACGTCCATTTGAATTTTTACATTACCTTACCGTGCAGAACCCATCTTTACATTCGCGTCAAACATTGAAGTTGTGTATGCCTTGTATTTTAAAACCGTGTATTCGCTTTGTACTTGTAAATTTTACTAATCAAAACTGTCGGAAACAACAATGTATACAAAGTCGCGAATAATGTATTTGAAATGTGTTAGCAGTCTAAACTGCAACAGGTTAGGCCTAGAAGACTCCACTGTTATCTTATTTCTATTTCGCAATATCAAAAGCTTTAATAGCACTTAATTGTAATAATTTCTGGAAGAAAAATGTTGAAAATTCAATCCGATAAGAAAACGTGAAGAAATTGGGTATTCGTGTGGCAAAATTAGCTGTTATTAATGATATATTCATATATGTAATATCTAAAATGGCAACTTCTGACGTGCCGGAAATTAAAAGAGCAGATACACGCGACGTAGACTTCAACTTTTCGTGTTAATCTGTTTTTAAAAGTACATAGACGTGTTCCTGACAACTCGCTACATGATACCAAGCACTCTTCTTGTCAAGCACCGATCTCGATACTTATAAATGAAATGATCAAAAGCTTTAATAGCACTTAATTGTAATAATTTCTGGAAGAAAAATGTTGAAAATTCAATCCGATAAGAAAACGTGAAGAAATTGGGTATTCGTGTGGCAAAATTAGCTGTTATTAATGATATATTCATATATGTAATATCTAAAATGGCAACTTCTGACGTGCCGGAAATTAAAAGATCAGATACACGCGACGTAGACTTCAACTTTTCGTGTTAATCTGTTTTTTTAAAAGTACATAGACGTGTTCCTGACAACTCGCTACATGATACCAAGCACTCTTCTTGTCAAGCACCGATCTCGATACTTATAAATGAAATGAACAGAGCAAATTATCCATCGGATTACAGAGTTAAATGTTCCGTTGTTGTAAATGAGGGCGAACGTGGGTTGAGGATTTTTTTTAGAATAAAGCTGAGGAGATTGTGTTGATCTCAGACAGAAAAAGTAACAGGATAATTGAGAATATTACATTATAAGAGGCTTCATAATATATACTGTACACCTAAAATTGTTAAGTTGATGAAGGTTAGATGGACATGACATCGAAACATGTAGCACACACCAAAGTGCATAGACGTGTTCCAGACAACTCGCTACATGATACCAAGCACTCTTCTTGTCAAGCACCGATCTCGATACTTATAAATGAAATGAACAGAGCAAATTATCCATCGGATTACAGAGTTAAATGTTCCGTTGTTGTAAATGAGGGCGAACGTGGGTTGAGGATTTTTTTTAGAATAAAGCTGAGGAGATTGTGTTGATCTCAGACAGAAAAAGTAACAGGATAATTGAGAATATTACATTATAAGAGGCTTCATAATATATACTGTACACCTAAAATTGTTAAGTTGATGAAGGTTAGATGGACATGACATCGAAACATGTAGCACACACGAGGAAGTACGTAATTTGTACGAATTCTAGATTATAAATTCTTGGGAAAGGACAGCCTGAGAGTCCTAGATTCATACTGACAAGTACTACATGTAGAAAATCAGATTTGTCTAGACTCTTAATTACAGAGTTAAATGTTCCGTTGTTGTAAATGAGGGCGAACATGGGTTGAGGATTTTTTTTATAGAATAAAGCTATGAGGAGATTGTGTTGATCTCAGGACAGAACAGGATAATTGAGAATATTACATTATGAGAGGCTTCATATTATATACTGTACACCTAAAATTGTTAAGTTGATGAAGGTTAGATGGACATGACATCGAAACATGTAGCACACACGAGGAAGTACGTAATTTGTACGAATTCTAGATTATAAATTCTTGGGAAAGGACAGCCTGAGAGTCCTAGATTCATACTGACAAGTACTACATGTAGAAAATCAGATTTGTGATGTAATTTACGTTTATTTGTAAAAATTTGAGGTTCTCGTGGTGGTGAAGATTTCGATGTTGTTCTTCTTAGTTGTAACGCAATACAGACTCGATGCTTTAGTAACAACCTTCGAGTCTGCAAGGCGTCACAACCTAAAATAATATCTTATATTGAATTAACATGTATCGGGAAACAGTGTTTTAGAGCAGATCATTTTGAAATGAAATTTCAGATTCTCCTAAAAAGTTTTTAAGAATAACAAAGAGTTTAAGTAATTTGTACGAATTCTATGTAATAAATTCCTGGGAAAGGGACAACCTGAGAGTCTTAGGTTCATACTGACGAGTACTACATGTAGAAAATCAGATTTGTGATGTAATTTACGTTTATTTGTAAAAATTTGAGGTTCTCGTGGTGGTGAAGATTTCGATGTTGTTCTTCTTAGTTGTAACGCAATACAGACTCGATGCTTTAGTAACAACCTTCGAGTCTGCAAGGCGTCACAACCTAAAATAATATCTTATATTGAATTAACATGTATCGGGAAACAGTGTTTTAGAGCAGATCATTTTGAAATGAAATTTCAGATTCTCCTAAAAAGTTTTTAAGAATAACAAAGAGTTCAGTAATTTCGTTTCACATAACTTATAAATAAATTACTTGTTGACAATAGTTGTTTCTTTCAGAATGTCAGGAGATTTAACATTGAAACACAACGGATCAAACTGAACCAAGCAACAGGCCTTAAGAAGCAGTGGTGTAATTTACGTTTATTTGTAAATATTTGAGGTTCTCGTGGTGGTGAAGATTTCGATGTTGTTCTTCTGAGTTGTAACGCAATACAGACTCGAAGCTTTGATAACAACCTTCGAGTCTGCAAGGCGTCACAACCTAAAATAATATCTTATATTGAATTAACATGTATCGGGAAACAGTGTTTTAGAGCAGATCATTTTGAAATGAAATTTCAGATTCTCCTAAAAAGTTTTTAAGAATAACAAAGAGTTCAGTAATTTCGTTTCACATAACTTATAAATAAATTACTTGTTGACAATAGTTGTTTCTTTCAGAATGTCAGGAGATTTAACATTGAAACACAACGGATCAAACTGAACCAAGCAACAGGCCTTAAGAAGCAGTTAAGTGTTTACTTCTGTAAGAATGTCCTTGAACGTGTTCCTCAACCTTTTCAGATCAATTTGTTACTTTCATCACACTCCAAAATAAATAGCGGTAAGATATATTAGTGAATTATCTTTATTTGTAAAGCAGATATATTTTCCGACAAATGAGTGTTTTTGAGCAGATCGTAATGAAATTTTGGGTTCTCCTAAAAAGTTTTTAAGAATAACAAAGAATTGAGTAAGTCCGTTTCACATAACTTATAAATAAATTACTTGTTGGTAATAGTTGTTTCTTCCAGAATATCAGGAGATTTAACATTGAAACAGAGCGGATCAAACAGAACCAAGCAACAGACCTTAAGAAGCAGTTAAGTGTTTACTTCTGTAAGAATGTCCTTGAACGTCTATAGTTAGTGTTCGTGATTGTAATTCTGCCCTTCAGTTATCGCTGTGTTCATGGCCACAGTTTTATTGCAACAAGTATCAACCTGTTCAGACAAATTTGTTAGTTTCATTACACTCCAAAATAAACAGCGGTAAGATATATTCGTGAGTTATCTGTATTTGTAAAGCAGATAAAATATATTTTCTAGAAGCACCAACCGAATTTCAAGTTTAATTTCAATAATAAGATAAATAGGTTAAGATGTAGAACTAGTCAATCGTCGAAATATAATTTAATGTTAAAATAAAAGGACACCAGAGGTCGATTTTGCTAGAGTTAAAGTGAATATGGAAATCCTCTGCAAACGACAATAAAACCGATGAAGATGAAAACTTCAAATCCTACACGAGATTAAAAACACAGCTCATATCGTCTGTCGATGCCTCCGCCCACCCAAAAAGTAGAAGAATGAGAAAGGTGGAGTTCGTGTTCGTGACTGTAATTACGCCCTTCAGTTATCGCTGTGTTCATGGTCACATTTGTATTGCCCCTACATGACAAAATTATGCAAACTGCTTTAGCCTCCGTCTTGCCTAATCTGTTCTAGCGGTCGAACTTGTGTTTCTTGTCGCCGGTGGTGTCAGCCCTGAATTTCGAAAACTGAGGGACCATCAAGTACGTACTTTGAGCGGCATGCAGCGTTCAATTAAACTGAAAACTACGTCACAACTTCCACTGGTGCGAGCAGACAAGCTAACAGCATCAAAAGTGACTCAAACGTTGCTTCATTTGCGTGTGCAGTCTGTGAATTTGGTAGATTCTCAGGTTACATAGATCACACAACAAAAAGTATATTTTGGTTAGGTAAGGGTTTGGAGAAAACATCATAGTGCTTATTAGGGCGGTATCGCACTAGGATGCCAACGGGAGGCCATGGCGCAGCTTCCAGAATCTCGGCCAAACTCAATGCATTAATTTAGTAGTCATATATCGCACCTGGCATCCGTCTGGCAGCGTTTCCAACTTGGCATCGCTGCCACCCAAGATGCCAAGTTCAAATGCTACTGGCATCGCTGCCACGGCCAAGGCCAAGTCAACATCACATGACAGTTTGGCCAGTCCATTGACGTCCGTGCGTGAATGTGCTTGTGTGTATTTCTGTTTCTTCAAAACATGGATAATTTCGACACCGAAAGATTGATAATTGAAATTCAGGCCCGACCATCACTATGGGATTCATCTGCTATTGAATACGCAAACCGGGACTTGAAAAAAAGAAACTGGGAAGAAGTTGTGGAAATATTTGGAGGAGATTTATTTACAGTAGAAAAGAAAGAATTAGCTAAGAAGTGTTTCTATGGCTTTATTTGTGGGGCCGCTTTCCAATATGGCAACTTGATTTATAAGTTTTTTTGTTTACCAATCTATATATCACAAATAACTTGAATTAAGAAGAAACCTGCTTTTATAATGTTTTATTAAATAAAGTTTGTTCATGTAATATTACATGTGATTTGCAAGAACTGAAATATTTCAAATTCAATAATGGTATGGACGTGCAAAGTGTGTGTATGGAGAATTTTTCTTACTTATTTCTTTGTTACAGAACTGACAAGATTAAAACAAATACAGAATTGAAATTCACTCCAGGTATGTAGTTTTGATAAAGGTAAATCTCATTTTCTCAAAAGTGATAAAAGTGGACATTTCTCCTTGCTAATAGCCCTTCATTTCGTGAACAAGTTTACAGCGTCAAAAGTGACTCAAACGTTGCTTCATTTGCGTGTGGAGTCTGTGAATTTGGTAGATTCTCAGGTTACATAGATCACACAACAAAAAGTATATTTTGGTTAGGTAAGAGTTTGGAGAAAACATCGTAGTGCTTCGTTCGGGGTTGTCGCATGGCCTTATGATGCTCTATCAGATTCTTTACACAGATTGTCACGAACCAATCAAAAGTTAACTGGAGGCGAAGCCTTGTGCAGGCGCAAGATATCATCCCTTGCTAGGTTAAATAATTCCTGCGACAATTAGATATACAGAAATAAAATAATTGAATATTTTCAAGTAAAGATAAAAGAACCAATCAACTTCTTTTTCTGTCACATTTCCGCTTGCTGTTATCACCCTGAGGATGGTGGCATTAAATTCATTTGAAACGTCGGTCAATATAAAGTGTATTACATTATTCAACTCGCGCAACCTTGACATATGTGATTGATTGTAATATTGGCATATCGCTAAGCCACTGATTGAAAATCAAGGTACGTTGTAACGTATAAAGAGGAGATAATGTTCGTTATAAGGAAGTTTATTCAAACGCTGTAACGGGTTTCCGCTATACGACTATAATAGACTACGTTCCTTTCGATAAAGAGGTCGCCGAAGGAAGTGATCTGGAAGCCGATTCGCTTTAACGAGAACATTCTGGCAGCCAAGCAGGTGGCATCACAATCAGCGTTCCTCGAGTCTCATCGCGGACCTCTGAGAACACTTGCTTTAGGACAGCCTCGGCCGAAGTGCGAATCCCTGACAACTGGCCTCCATCCCCGTGATTTTTTTTTTTAGATTTAATAGCGTGAGTCAGTGCGTCCGTTGGCAACCCTTCAGCAACGGTCACTCACGAGCCCGTATCAATACCAATATTTAGGAGTAACACAGTGTCTCCATATTCAAGGCTGAACAATAATTTGTATTCACGACTTAATCAGTACGACTCTTGGTAAAACAACAACTTTCGTGACCGGAAAATTTCACGTGTGTAATTTACTAATTAGAACTACAGTAATAAAACATGGCAGAAATACTTTGCTTTGAGAGGAAAATATCTTCCAAACAAACCATTAAGACCGAAACGGATATATAAAATATTGATACACAACATCTTTTAGAAATGCTGAATGGGTTGAACTGGTTGAGGTTCGTATCACACGCAAATTAGCAGCTAAGCTTTTTCGAGACACACTATAAAACAAACGACAATCGTTAAAGTATAGATGAGTCACACTGACCTTTCGACGAGCGGTCAAATAGGAAATGAAAAATCTAATGAAACATCAAACAGAACGCTTCATATTACGTTCCTTTATCTGTCAACAGAGAGTGCTCGAATCGCAGTGTAAGTGGACAGGGGTACAAAGCCTGAAGGGGAACAGCTGTAGTGGATCGGTACTTCAGCATACTGCCATCCTGCAAGTGTTGCGACTTCATTACAATACTAGTAATGGTAAAGGCGAAAGGTAACGTTATACCAAGTGTTTAACAAAGAACCTCGCCATTTAAACGAATAGTAACTTGCGAGCTCTTGGCGCGGGGGTGAAGAACAAGGTGATAAGCCTGTAGCGCGCACCTCCACCCGTTCTACCTGGCCGTTCCGTGCACCGACCAGGCCGTGCCGAGCGCAACTATCCTCAGCACTAGTGAGCTCAGTAAGTAATCTGGTCCCTACCTTGCATATAATGGAGGTATATGTGGACGCATTCTTAGCTCAGACACTAGATCGAGGCCGAGCGATTAGCAGCACACTCCGGCCGCTTTAGTTCCGAGGAAATAACACCAGTAGCGACACTGGTAACAAAAAAAAACATTGATATGCAGTGTCGGACACTGCCGCAGTTATTTTCGTGAAAACGTCAATCGTGTATAGTATATTGAAATTAAACAAAATTTTTGTCTTCAAATTCACAGCCTCGTATCTTTTTGAGTTTTTGAGATACACACTGGGAGCCCAGGTTGAGTTGTAACATATACACTCCTCTTCAAAACAACACTTTCATCTAATAAACAAAACAAAAGAAAAATTCAAAATTTCATCTATCGAACTATACCTTTCTATTACATATGAAGAACAAATTCATAAATGTTCTTTATATTCTTTTTTCTTAACGAAAATATTAGTTAATATCAACGTTCCTCGAGTCTCATCGCGGACCTCTGAGAACACTTGCTTTACGACAGCCTCGGCCGATGTGCGAATCCCTGACAACTGGCCTCCATCCCCCGTGATTTTTCTTTAGATTTAATAGCGTGAGTCAGTTTGTCCGTTGGCAACCCTTCAGCAACGGTCACTCACGAGCCCGTGTCAATACCAATATTTAGGAGGAACACAGTGTCTCCATATTCAAGGCTGAACAATAATTTGTATTCACGACTAAATCAGCACGACTCTTGGTAAAACAGCAACTTTCGTAACCGGAATTTTCCGGTCACGAAAGTTGTGTAATAAAACATGGCAGAAATACTTTGCTATGAGAGGAAAATATCTTCCAAACAAATCATTTGTACGACCGAGACGGATATATAAAATATTGATACACAACATCTTTTAGAAATGTTGAATGGGTTGAACTGGTTGAGGTTCTTATCACACGCAAATTAGCAGCAGCTAAGCGCTTTCGAGACACACTATAAAACAAACGACAGTCGTTAAAGTATCGATGAGTCACACTGACCTTTCGACGAGCTGTCAAATAGGAGCGGTCAAATAGGAAATGAAAAATCTAATGAAACATCAAACAGAACGCTTCATATTACGTTCCTTTATCTGTCAACAGAGAGTGCTCGAATCGCAGTGTAAGTGGACAGGGGTACAAAGCCTGAAGGGGAACAGCTGTAGTGGATCGGTACTTCAGCATACTGCCATCATGAAAGTATTACAATACTAGTAATGGTAAAGGCGAAAGGTAACGTTATACCAAGTGTTTAATAAAGAACCTCGTCATTTAAACGAATAGTAAGACCAGATTACTTGCGAGTTCTTGGTGCGGGGTGATAAGCACTGCGCGCGCATCTCCACGCTTTTTCTATCAGTTCCACCCGGCCGTTCCGTGCACCGACCAGGCCGTGCCGAGCGCAACTATCCTCATCACTAGTGAGCTCAGCTATCAAGTAATCTGGTCCCTACCTCGCATATAATGTAGGTATAGGTAGACGCATTCTTAGCTCAGACACTAGATCGAGGCCGAGCGATTAGCAGCACACTCCGGCCGATTTAGTTCCGAGGAAATAACACCGGTAGCGACTCTGGTAACAAAAAAACGTAAGAGAGTCTATAGTGGCGCCTGTGGTGGGAATTGGTGGCTTCTGATTTCTGCTGAAGTCATGATTCTCGTCGTCCGTTTTGTTTTGGTGGCCTCAGACGCCGTCATCATCTGTCCATCCGACTGTAAAATAAAATTTTGTGACGTGATTCAAGAGTTTTGATTAAAACCTGCCGATTTACTGGCCTTTAACAATAGTTATTCAAAAGTTTCACCTACAGACAAAATTTAATCTGCCTCCTTATATGATTTCTGTAAAATTCAGAAGGCCTACAATCAGGTTATAAAATTGTGAAACAAATCTTTGTTTCCAACACAAAGACCACTGCATCGTTATCAAAATGCTTAACACACAATTTTCTTTACGTAACTGTTTTATCTAATCAAGACTATTTCGCAGGTATTTCAAAAGGGTTAACAGCATCTTTGTCACCCCTGACATCTCAAGATGAACATTACGTCTGTTGTCTTGTCCTTACATGAAATTTCTGTCATAAAAAGAAAGAAAATAGAATAAGGAGCAAAGGTTAGTTCTTTGAGAAGCGACTACTGACATTTTTGTGACGGCAGACAGAGCGGGCCCTAGGGACTTCGGCCGATGATCTGATTTCGCGGGCGACGGTCGGTCTGTTGGCCGGATTCAATTCCCCCACATCCGACCGCGTGAGCTACCTCAGCGGTGAAGCAACACAATTCGACAGATTCTCTACAGAAGCAGAGACCGGCTGCCTTACCCCTTCTTCGTCAGTGACTCCAACCAAA
>NW_019060215.1:90626-103410 GCF_000696155.1 Zootermopsis nevadensis
CAGTGTTATATTTTATTTATTGTTGTGTGAATAAAAGTGAATTTACAAATACAAAAATAAACTTAAAAATTCGTCGGTAACATTTACTTGACTAAATTATTAATAATATAAAAAAATTATGCTTTGACTTTCGCAACGCGAACCATCAAAACGTTCTCGCGACCCAACATTTAGGAACCCCTGCCCTTCACTAATGCGTTTTTTGCCGCGATGGTATTATCTACATATGCGTGCAGGTTTAACGTAAAAGATGGCAATACTAACTACCAAAAACATTTTGGAATAAAGTCGTTTTTCATAGAAACTCCAAAATCAACCTAATTTCCAAATCGGCGCTGTTTCAGCACTATTTCAGTTGATATAGGTTCATGAACTAATCACGAAATAATTACTAGAAGTACTTGCAACTAATCTGATGCATTTTATAGTTCCCACGATTTAAGGGTTGGAAATTAACTCATATTATTTTTGCCTGCCAGGAATAAATTTTACCGTCAGCTCACAACGTGATCCGTTCACTCTATATAAGCTTAATATACTTTTAAAACCTATCCCTGCGCTGAACAACGCAAGTTTAGTCCCCACAATGCAAGTTAAAATATATTCATAAAAGGGGTTTTAAATTCATCTCTCCCGTTGCATGCTGCCCATATGAAATTTTATGAAAATACGTCAATGAGCGGCTATAATGACGTCCGAGTGCTGCTAAAATTGCATATGGATATTTGATTAAATGTAATATAGATCTGTGGAATTTTTAAATAACGTTCCGATTACTTTGAAAACAAAACACATACATTGCAGAGTAAAAACTAAATACTGATTTGAGCTAATTTGGATTGTTATAGAAATCCAGTATTATTCTACAAGTGCCACGAATCAGCCAGCCAAGAAGCTAACATTCCCTAGCTTAGACCATTCGCATAGGTGGAATTGGTAAACAGTGCCTTGTAAATTATAACTGGGTAGTTTTGTCTTGGCTGAAACTTGTCGACTGCCAACTCCTTCACGGGCAGTTCCCGATAACTGGAACAACGGAGTTCTTCCTACTAAAAGAACTTTAGTTCGATGGGTGTCTATGAGTTAAACCCAGAAAGGTTGACTGAAAACCCCTACGGCTTCAGGATGAATTCGCCTCAACCACTGGGACAGGTGGGACCTGCTTCTTTCGAATTATACACTGACATTTGTATTACAACTGAGGAAAAGCATGGAAACTTCAGTGAGGGTAGAAACAGCGCAATTTTCATGGCCACTCTTTATATAACCCACCAGAACACGTAGTATCTCTTGTCGACTGCCAATTCCTTCACGGGCAAAGGGAGTCGGTCTATTCTACTCGCAGTTCCCGGTAATTGGAACAACGGAGTTTAAAACGCACCCACTCGTGACTGGAGGAAGGGTAAAAAGGCTTTTAAAGACAAAGTTAAATTCATCTTCACAAATGAAATTGTTTGACGTTGAAAGCTTCTACAAGTAAATTAATACTACTTTCTCCGTACCGAGTAAGGGAGGTTCATTAAGGCCCGCCTGAAGCAAACCTGCTTCTTGTGACGTATGGGAGATTGACCTCAGTCCCAGGCCACGGGTGACGGCGACACCGCGCAGCCTACGATAACAGTTTAAGAACTTACGCGAAAGGTAACCTTTTTAAAATATTAAAACAAGAAAAAATGCCAGTGTTCTGGAGGCATGGGTCGTGATCGCTCGGATACTGGGATCGTGGGTTCGAATCCCGCTCAAGGTATGGATGGTTGCTAGTCTGCGTCTTTCTCTGTTGTGCTGTCCTGACCTGGCCTTGCGATGGGCTGATCATTCATCCAAGGGGTCCTAGCAATGTTTAAAAAGATTAAGAAATCTCCCGTGTATGAGGCGGCAAAAGGTCCTTCAATGACGGTATAGTTACTGGTGATGAAAAACGACGAATAGCTAACAAACAACTGGCTCGCCTTCCGTGACTGTGTC
This sequence comes from Zootermopsis nevadensis, assembly GCF_000696155.1. The sequence continues at coordinate 92,592 of NW_019060215.1, forward strand.
CGTTTGTGTTCTTATACAGTGCGTTCAATGACTGTCACTTGCCGGCCTCCAGCTAGAACTGCATGACTCACCACCAATAATATAACAATATTTTATCATTTCCGGGAGCCGGGCAGCATTCAACTTTATCAGTTTCTCTCAGTAACGGATCAGCGTAAAACTCCGTAAGAAATTCATGACACCGGAAGACTAAACCAAGAACTTTTGTCTCAAATTCCCGTCTGTAACGAAACGAATAAGGAGATCGTTCAGAAGCAAAAATATTGCGGGAATGCATGATCCGAAATTTTATAATATCCTGACAAGTATGGTGTACTCCATGGAAACACTACTATGCATTGACAGAAGGTTTCGCCCTTTCACGAACACATTTAGTGAAATTATAAACATTGCAGACAGTTTCATGCAGACGGAATTCTGACCACACCCCACTACATTTCTCCCTTCAGATCCCCTGGCTTCCAACACATCCTGCACACCACGGGTAATACGATCCGTAGTTCCGTAGTATGTGCCTGTCGTCGGGAACAGGCTACCTTAAAACATCTTCCACCATTCTGTTTTATTCTGCCAAATAAATACGAGTACTGAAATGACGGACCGGGTAAGGTCATATGAGGTCTAAGAACGTCTTTCGCTGACATATTAATTTTTAATTCAGAAACAGAATTTAAAAAACTACGAACGCTGACATCAACAATAGGTAGAGATCAGTGTTGTCCAAATATCGGTCCGTGGGACGCATCAGGCCCAATACGACTTGTAAATAGAACCGTGAAATTAATTGTTAATTCGTTACTATTTACTACGTTCATTTATTTTCTTTACTACGAAGGGTCTGAAATGAAAATTCGATTCATGTCTCGTTTGTTGTTTTACGTACAATTGGCACAAATGCTATTGGCTTTTAAAAGCCCTAATGTAAAATTTAAGTTTTTCCAGGTAGACGTTGTGTCAAATACAAGATGCTCCATAAATTAACGCTTTAATAATAACGAAAACTTGGTATTAGTTCCCAAAAATAGTTCCATGAGTTGAGCCCTTGGGTTCAACACGGCCCCTTAAACTAGTCTTCGCAGTATGGTACTTACTGTCAGACGCAGTCCCGCATAACAGACATTATACACTCTTAGTCTAAAACGTCAGTCTTTAATTCACACTACAGCAAGTGTTCGAATAGGTGACCTTCTGCGTTCCAGCGTACCTTCTTTCCCTTAACCCGATGCCTAAATCTGTGCCTCCAGTTCTGAACATGACTGTACTCCACTTCAATGACTTACAAACCAGTAACTGGCTCTTAGTCTGTTGATGCACAACATACACTGGGCCAGCGATATTTTTACCCTTAAAGAAGAAAAGTTAAAACTTTGGCATACTTCACAAGTCTTCTCTTGTGTGAAAATGGCTGACTTTTGGGTTCTAACGCCGTGTGTTTTGGCAAAAGCTTACCGACGTTACAGGAGTACTTGTCTTTATAGTAAAGGCAATGAGTAGCTTGTGAAGCTGGAAGATAGTGGAAGCAGTAAGTACCTCTGAAATGTTGGTAACATTTTACCATACTACACCTAGTTACAACCCAGAACACAGCCATCTTCATTCTCGCCGCGGTGAGAACCTCAAATCCTACTTCTCTTACGTCTTCAGAGACTGGGTGCCCCTGCAAGACATCCACTAGCCTACACGCAGTACGGAGTTGTCGGAGAAGTTGCCGCTCAATCACGGCGTCAGACTCGTCATACAAGAGAAAGCTGAATGCTACTGGACATGAGAAAACTGCATAACGCAGGGCTACATAATTTTTACTCTTTAATAAATAATACTAGGCTAATAAAATCATAAAGCGCGTGTGGGAAAAATAAGAAATATGTTTTAAATTGTGGTTGGAAAGTCTGAGGGTAACAGACAACTGGAAGATCTAGGCATAGATGAGACAATAAAGATTTGTATTAAAAGGGGTATTACGAAAATAGATAAATAAGTGAGGACTGGATTCGTCTGCCTCAAGACAAAAACTTGTGTTGGCCGCTTCTAAAACGACATTAAACCTTGTTCTTTCATAAAATCCGGGGAATTTCTTTACTAGCCGAGCGTACTATTACCTTATTAAGAATAACTCTGTTTCAAGTTAGTTAGTTGGTTACTTGGTATATTTGACCACTGCCTACCAGCGCATATAAAGCGGATATTAGAAACCTAATCGTCTCATTCAGTATTCTTAAAATTACAATGCGATTTTGGGTAAATAAAGTATAACACTGTACAAGAACTATATAACAGAAATTTAACTTTGCCTGTCACCTGTGATAATTGAGCAAACTGAGGTTAAAATATTGAAAATACTTAGATCTACGATATAATATTTGTTTGTTCACTTATTTCAAGACGCCGTGCCAATTATTAGAGTCATGTAGCGTTGGATAAAATGCGGTATGATAATTATGGAAGCCTTATCTGTAAATGTAAAGTAGGAAGTGGTCCAAGCCAACATTCTATGAATAAACCTGTACTATGCCACATCCAGAATTCTTGCGGAAATGACGGCGTTAATTCTGAAATTACAACATCCCATTGTAAAGTATGTAAGTATGTTTGCACTTCAGAGAATAAATTAAGCAATTTCACAAGCAATGATTGTAAACAGCGTATTAAATTTGTCACTATAAATGTGTATAGCAATAACAGGTTGGTGACTGTGAAAAATTAATTCAAGGTGATGAAATCCGATACTAACTTAACCCATTTGAAGGTACTAACCCTAAATTTTAACCTGGAAGATCCGAGAAAAAAAGCATGAAATCCTTACAAGTTATGAATTTCTGTCCATAAAGAGAAAGAATTTTTGAAGAATAAGTAGGATTGGACATTTGAATTTTAACGGAGACGAAACAGACAAATGGACTTAATGCGTGAAGTTGGTAATGACAATTTCGGTGCTCGAAAATGCTGACAATAATAACCAACAAGTAACAAACCACAGGAATCTGCTACTACATCTAATGGCAAACATATATACCACTCAACCGGATTGGTTCCGTATCTTATACCAGATCAAACAAGTTTATTTCTGCAAAGGATCATATTCCATCTTCATAAACTATAATAAATCGATTCCATTTTTATCCGCCCAATATCGAACAGCGAACAATTGACAATCTGTCACCTCCTGTGTTGAAACGGACTGAGAATAGGACGTCGTAAAGGAAATGTTTTAGTGGGCATTTTACCGCCTGAGAAGATGAAACGACAAGTTGATGACGGACTGAAGAACAGAATGGGAATTTTTACTTTGGAATATCCTTTTTTCGTTCTTAATGTGACATTAACACAGTCGGCCAGTTCTCCGTTGTGTATAAACGACAGGGGGGCGAGAGGGGTAAAGCATAACATTAAGTTTTAACGTCCCTTGTTTTAGAAGAAAGCAGTCACGTGATTTCAGTTGGCTACTCACAAATATATGTTGTTTCTTAGTTTAATTCGCGACCTGACTACACAGCCTCAGTTGGGGATGATAATTTGAGAGGTGAAAGGAAGTATAGTAACATAAGACCATTTAAATATACTGTACAAGTATTAATTCAGCAGTGGCTTCAAAAGACTATAAAAACAATTTGGGAGACGTGTACTCTCTGCAGTACATTGATATTCCAAAGGTGTTCTTCACAATACATAGCTTAAGTCGTTATTGCACTAAACGTGCTCTCGGTGCATTGTTACTACTTAGATCATTCTTGCACTGGAGTTATCCAAGATAACTGTTGCTCTGCGATGTGTTCCGACGATGGGACCGAAAATCTCAAATCTGCGATAAAGGCCACATGAGGGCAGACAAACATGGACGGGCCAATAAGGCGTGATTCGCTCACGCTCGAGCGCAAAGAAGAGTTAAAAACTCTTAGAGTTATAAAAGACAATCTAAACAGGGAATATAAGCAAACGGAGATGGCTGTCTTCAGGGTTGTCGCGCCGTATGGTCTGGTAGAATCTTACCAACGTTTCGGAGGTCCTTACTGCCTCCATTATCAGGGAGATACAAACCAGAAGACAGTCATCTTCATTTTGACCTCAGAGAAAACCTCAAATTCCACTTAATAAGTTTACGAGTTAGTTAAACTAATGTTATGGGACAGGCCTATACAACCTCGTTATACGTCTTGTAAATAAATCCAACTACTGTATAGCTCATAAAAATGGCTTTACGTGAGTCTAATATTACCTACTGGCAACATTCATTCTAAAAAAATAACGCAGTGAGTCAAATATCGATGTTGTGTTTATTTATACAAATAAGGTAATAAGAAGCTGTTCTATATCTGCCAATCTTTCTTCTTTGCGAAAAATATTTCTTTTCATCGATTTTAAGATGCCATCGATTGTAATTTAGTAAAACGTTTTCAGAAAAAAAAGATGCTATATCGATTAGTAGACGTCATTACATGTAGGATGCGCCTCGATTTTCAGAAATTTAAAAATACAAAAAGGTGTTTCTTATAATCGAGGAAACACGAAGTAACCCGGGCATGTCAAATGTTAGCACTGCAGAATTTCTGTTGTAGCACAGAACTATGCGTTCCGTATCTGTACTCCCCAGAAAATTACAGTGGGCGTGATACAGCACTTTAAAAAAGAAAAGGTTTCTTGTGATAGAAATTTGTTCACGACTCAACAGAAACTAAATTCCGTTCCTTGAAACCTTCTCTCATTCCTCGAGTGTTCTCCTGTTCTTAACCTCATTTCTTCTTTTCCCTAGTCTACTCTATCTCTTCCTTTTATTTGCCTCTCTTTCTCAGCTTCATGAAGCACTTACTTCATCTTCTTTCCTTCCTCTGTAACTTTTTTATCCTACATTTTGCTCTCTTCATATCATCACCATCATCATTATCACCTCGCCAAATCGACTGTGAAATAATGGCTGACGTAAGATGAATCTACTTTCCGCTGAGTAGCTATCAAACAACAGAAAATCTACAATACATCGCTCACAGGTACAGCGCGTTCCAAAATAAATTATACTAAGCTGTTACGTGTCTGTTGAAGCTTTAAGGAGGTTCAAGCAGAAACGAAACTATAAATGAGCGTCAAAAGAGATAACTTTGTTTTCAGTCGTCTGAACAAAGAAAGTCACATTTAGTAGGAACAATGTGAAAAGTACAAATGTGTTTCAAGTATCAACAGAGAAATTATTTGCTCCAAAATCGTCTCTGTTAAGTTTTTTCGAAAATAATTTACTACGCAAATGGAAAAAGCAAAGAGGAAAAACAGAGTGGCACGAAAAGAATGTGTTTATGTTACCAGAAATGTAAAGAATGTCCAAAGTCAGTAGGCAAAGTATGAAATAAATAATAATGTTAATATTGTTTGGTTGTGTAAATTGAAATTAATCAAAGTGAATTGGGCAAGCTGTCAAGATGGAGGTTGTGCAAGATAGTCGCGAAAACACCAAGCTACTGAATTTGAACATAACAAAAATTTTGAGAATTAAAAAAATTGTTTTATATACTAACCTAACCTAACAAAAGTTTCGAGAATTGCAAATATAGAAGATAAAATAAAACTGTATAAAAATCTGAGGCATTTTATAAAATAATCTGTTAGTTTCATACATTGCCTAAGAGTTCTAGGCATTTTATAAATTGCCCGGGCATTCCATAGAACGTCTGAACTTCAAACGTTGCCTTCTGACTTGAGGCATTCTATACATTACCGGATTTCATAGTTTGCCAGTAACATATACACATTATAATAACAAATATTAGCTTTGTGTGTATACATCGTTTTGGGACACTATGGATATCTACTTTACAGTTGTATTCTTCACTAAACAAATTTAATTCCCTCTTTATGTCATTTTTGCCTTCCGTCTAAACCTGCTGATTTTCTAAGGGTCTGAGACAACGGTTGATTCCATGTTACTCTTCTGGGTTCTAACGCGTTGTACGAATCCACAATGTATCATCCTCAACATCCTAAGGACCTCAAATCTCATTATACCAAAATATTTTGTCTAATTATATCTCAGATCCAGTTCCACTTCGTTCTCAGATACGTCCAATTTACTTTCTTCCTTGTGAGTATAAAATCATTTTTCAATGCCAAACAAACTAAAGCTAGAAATATTATTTTTACTCCTTTGGAAATCTGCGGAGACGACAGCTTTCTTCCGAAAAATAGCAGTAATCCCTCAAATTCTCCTCATTTTATCAGCATCAAGTATCTCATTATAGCCTGTTCACTATTCGTGTTGCTGTTATGAGGTGTGACGTACGTTCATATTTCTATTCCACAATTATTGCGCCATTTCATTCCTTGCGTCGTAAACTTCTCTCATAATATATATATGATATTTAATTTACGTTCCAGTCCACATAACTTATGGTATGAAAACATGGTCAGAGCTTAATTGCGTAAAACTGCGTGTTGTGGTGTTACGTTAGGCTTACTGGAAAGGTAGATTCCTATATCCGCATGGCAGTGGATTGGCATAAGCCTGCCTGTTATAACTAACGCGATATTCTGATAACGCGGAATAAATTTCATAAATAATCTAAAGCACATCTGTCATCGATGAGACTCGAACCCACAGACCAGAAGTGTCGCGCCGACCACAATTACATTACGGACAATTGCTAGCGACAGACAAAGTGATCATTCGCTGGGACATTTCATTAAACTCATCCGTCTGTCCAACTATCCAACTCTTCGCAAAACGAATGTGTCTCTGTAATTAAATTTTATAAAATAACATGTATTAATTTATATCTTTCTTTTTAGCCCTTATTGTTTAACTAGGAATGTCAGAAAGAGGTTTTTTTAGTGTTCTGTCTGACGACAGGTCCATATGAACAGGATCCTTCCATCCTTTTCTCGGACTGGGACCTGTTCATATACGTTCTTGGCAGATGATCCAGAAGTGGTTTGCCATTGCCTTCTTCTGTGTGTGAATGGAGTAATTGTTGGGATGCCACGGAGGAAAACTCCGTGTTGCCTAGACCACGGCCTTGGCCAACACAAGTTATAAATTCGGGCACCGCCGGGAATCGAACCCGAGACCCCAGGATTACAAGGCCAGCGTTCTAACCGCTAGACCACTTTGTCCAGAAAACTGGGGAAGAACATAGACTTATGATGTTTGAAAACAGAAGTGTTTGTATAGGTGGTAGAAGACCGGAGTTTGGTTCCCGGCAGGAGAATAAAATAATATTTACTCAGATCCGCCAAAAAAATCTAAGCTGAGACTGAAGACAGAATGCTGACTCCCATTGTCTGTTGAGATAACGGAGAGCGCCTTAACTACTCGTCCTACTAACTTTCAAGGTGAGGTTAAATGCGCTGAACCTCACCAGGAGCGCGCGCTTCACCAGACTCTGTGCAAAGACAGATGGGAATCTGCAGTCACCTGACGAAAGAATTGCGTGCCACAGTTTAAAATCCGAGGATTAACCTCCCTCGGTGACTCGTGATTCAAAACACTGACCCTGAGGTGCGGAGTGCCCCAAACTTAAAACTTTATAATCCATTCAGTATTTATATCAACACAGGTACATCTCTCACTAAAAAGGGAAGATTACTCAACTTTACTGTTAATACGCGTAACTGAATAACATGCACTGGGCACACAGCACGCATACCAAGAACAATAAAGACAGGCAGATTAAAAAATGACGCAACGTGTTATATTTGTCAAAAAATAAATTAAATCGAAATCACAAAACAAAAACAATGTTTATATATGTGTTGGGAATGTCCACCACGTTCATATTTGGATGTAACCCAGTGAAGATTTCCGTTTCATATAAACGGATCACCAGACGAGATAATGTCGTTATTTTGGAACAGGAAATCCGGAATAATTTTCAGATCAGTCAGTTAATCAATCAGATATTAAGACATGCATACTTATTTAAATCCTTCGCGGGTTGTAGGATTTGAAGCTTTCACGGCGAGTAAGTACAATGAATTATTCGCGGCTCAAGTCTGAAAGTTTGTGACGATCGTGCGTTGTTGAAGCAATTTGTTTTCTGGACATTATCCATCTTCCGGAGATAGAGATTAGCTCCATCGATTGGGACCAACAGAGTACGTTTTACCTGAAGACGGAGATAGACTCCCATCTCCTAAACGTCGTGGTATTTATTGATTTTATTTAATCTTGGACGATGGATAATGTCCAGAACACAATTTGCTTCAATTCTTCGCGGGTTAGACCTACAGTCGATGCCGATCAAATGGACAGATTCTATGGCACGGTCTAAGCAACAGGGTGTCCAAAAACAAACATTAGACCTGTTTTATCTAATAAATAGTGGGTGACAGGAATACGGAAAATATTGAAAAGCGGCATATTTTGTAATTTTTACTTGTTATGATCAATAAATCTTAGATACTGAGACGAGTATACACGCAGCATCCATGGAAAGAGATGACAATAAATATTCATACAAGGTGAATGTTCATTGTCGTCGAATTTGTTATTCAATACCTCATAATAACCGTCATACACCCATATTTTAAAACATCAATCTTTATTTTGTGTCCTGTCTGTCTTTACTTCTCTCTTTCCATTTCATCCTATATCTTATTCCAGTGATGCGCAACCTGTGTGCCGCGGAGGCCATCTGGGTTTGCCAAGAAATTTTCACCTCATATTACAGTTATAACCACAATGAGATAAATAATTAATAATCTTGTATTCTGTTCTGTCAAAGTTTTCATTTTCTTTATTATAGTCGAGCAGACAAGATCTACTAAATGGAATTAAAAAGTAACACAGCCATTTTTGCAGCAAAACATTTATACCTCAACTTTAATTTTATTTCTATTCTATGTATTTTTCTGCAATGAGAGGCGACAGTATATGGGAACCACGTAGCTGTTAAATGGATTATATATTTTCGTAATTAGTTAATTATTGATGTCTTGTTTTATTTTAAAACTAATATTTTCTCTGCTCATATCCGCTGTTTGTAAATGACGGTTATATTAAATATGCAGTGAGATCTTTGGGTCGCGGGAAACTGATTTGGATACTGTGAAATAATTACAAAAAAAATATGAATAAGTATCTATAAGTTTTAATGACTACACATAGTTAATAAATTTTAGATTAAACGATATGTATAAATATGTTTTAATTTATTTCAAATGATAAATATATTTTACGTAAATTGCATAATAAATATGGATAATTATAAACATCAAATAGAACATTTTTCGTTTCGGGTCGATTTGTAAGAAGTTGTAACGGCCAAAAATGTCATAAACCATCTACTCCTCCTCCCCCCACAATATAAAAAATGGGGTTTGTGTACCGCCATGATTCTTCGACAATATTTAGTGTGCCGCGATTGTAGAAAGTTTTCTCAACACCGCCTTACTCCATATCACCTTTTCTGAACTTCATTGAACCCCACTGAAACGTTTTTACAAAGCCTGTAGCTTATAGTCACACCAGCAAATGTCTCTTAGTCGGTTAATGCACAACATAAATTGCAGTAACGCTTTATCTCCATACAGAGCACTTGGAAAAAGACCGGCACAAGAGAGACCTCATCAGGTTCTGAGGGACTCCATAATAAAAGATTCGGTTGCATTAAAAACTCATCTTATTTGTAAATTTCAGTCGGAAAGTTTGAAGAGAAAATACCAGCTTAAAAAAGACGCTGATGACAGGAATTCATTAAAAATATATCACAAAGAAGTAGGATATGAGGATTTGGACTTGATTGAAACTGAAGAGTTCCCACTGGAGGGAACTTCAAAAATGTATGAACTTCTGAGTTCCATAAATACAGGGAAGTTCTTTGCCGTCTGAACAAATATCGGTGTCTGAAGACGAAATATGCACCATGCAGTTACGTAGCTCAGATTTAATGTTCTACCTTTCCTCAATCGCTAACCGGTGAACCTCAGAGCCAATGTGATGAGAATAGGCTAACTTACATTTATTACAATTAATAGCAGCTTTCTATCTTAATAAATCTAGCCATCATTTACAAGACCTACGAAGCTTTCTTTATGAATTATCGTCATTTGTCTGCTATAAGCCCGTTGCCATGGCGACAAAGTGGTCGCTCATTTGTCAGAGCTGAACACGACATACTTTTTTTGAACCAGTCTTTGGAATCTCTCTGCCTGCTTGTGTTTTGGTGAATCTTTCCATAACATGATTCTATGATGACTATACGTATTGCCTGCCTTAACCTTTAACTTAGTAACAGGCCCACATCCTGGTTTCTTGCTCGGCATTTAAATTACGATGAAGGAAAGTCAGTTAGAGTAAAGTTTCAGTAATTTAAAAGTTAACTTTCACTCATTTTGAATTTCTCTCACAGACTGTATTTACAGATTTAGTTTGGATCTCATAACAGGCCTAAACAGTGATTATTTTACTAAACGTCATTAACTGATTCATGTCTTAATGCATATACATTTTCTTCTACGATATATAAACAGAATTTTACGCAAAGATTGAGTAAAATAAAATTATAACTGGGAGACTGGTCTGCTTACCAACTTACATGTTTCATTTCTGGAAATATCGGACTTTATTTCATTTGAATTCATACCGGTTCAACGTAAACCCTACTTTTTGCTTAAATCCTAATAAATGCGCATTTGTTTTCTCTAAACGTCTCACATAAATACACTGATACATTACTTCAAATATAAACCAGAGTACTGAGTAACTGTTCTTTCTCTTGTATAATTAAATATGATAGGAAAACGTAACTCAAGAATTATGTATCATAACTTAACAGCTGTAGTCAATTTAGTTACCGTGGAAGTGCTTCAGAACGTAAAAAATTAACTAATATATCGTAAC
>NW_019060215.1:105510-120346 GCF_000696155.1 Zootermopsis nevadensis
AACTAAACAAGAGTTTTTTATGCTTCACTGTACCACAGAATGTTAGGAGATTAAGCGATCTTTCGATTAACTCAAACAAAACTCCTTTTCAATTTCCTGAACTTGTGGATGGCGCGTCATATTTATATTTTAAACAAACAGAAACATTTAACAAAACCTCACAAACGTTTCTTACAGTCTCATGCCTGATCAATCATATTATGCATTTAGCAACAGCTGATTATCATGGGTAGATTATCAAGGTTTACTTTGATGTGACGAAAATTCACATAGCACTCCTTGCTTGTCAGACGTCGTCACGTAATTGTTACTAGGAACGGAAGCTTACCAGAGTTGAATTTCAACTAAGTCCTGTGCACGGACTGAATAATGGATCTACAATAATGGCTACCAAGACAGTCAGTCAACTTGGAGATGCGAAAGAAATTAGAACTGCCGGCCCTTCAGAAGAGGAGGACTTTCAATCAGTGGAATCACAGGCTAGGCCATCAGTTTAAATACTGGCAATCTCATCCACATCATCAATCACTGGCCAAAAACACACAGAAGTCGGAATTCGAAATCATAAATAACGTACCAAGCACTTAAACACATTCATGAACTCGTGAACAGCCAACTTCAAGGCACAGGATATTTAGCTAGCCAAGAAATTCCTTGCCTTTGAGGAGCTCTAAGATTTATCATTTATCTGAGCCAGTTCAATCCAATTCACATCAAATTATATTTCTCTCAGATCTGTTCCAATATTGTCCTCCTATTTACGAGATTTATTCTCCACAAAAAGCATTCGGTCCAACACAACGTATTTCGTTCAGTTATCCTGACAACGTAAGTTTCTTTAATTATTCTGCCTCAGAATTAATTCTCAGATTTTCTCCTTGGATAATAGATTAACCTGGCACAAGCCCATTTTAAGAAAGCACATGGTAAAACTTTTCTCATATTTTCGCTTGGTCTCTTTTCGAGTTCTTCTGAAAATTTAAAGTACTTGAGAAAATGAGTTTGCTTTTAGCAGCAGTTTCATTATTGTTCCGTGTGACAGCAGCACCACCTATCATGCATCATAAAGATCCGTCTCTTGTCAGACTTCAGACAACTTGATTTATAATTGTGAAGATAGCAGACATGAGATTAAGAATAGCCTAGTCGTTAAGATATGTAATTTATATACAGATTCATCCCTGCAGCCACGTTTGATAAATATCGACCATTTGGTTACAAATTTATAGTCGATAAACACATACACAGACAAAGAAAAATACCATAAGCCTCATCTTTCCGTATGTTATACGGAAGATTTTTCTAAAAATGATGACTGAGACGTGTCAAGAGTCAAGAACAGGGCTACTCAACAGAGAGACGGAATATTCCATTGTAAGTCCAGATACGCCGTGGTAAAATGACAAATGGGTCCTCCACCATTTCTGTGAAAAGGGTAAGAACACTGCGGGAAGAACATTCTGAAAAAGAGGCGAGTGTTAGGCCTAATTCCTTGCTAAATATCCATAATGGAATCTCTGTACGCAGAAAGAATACGTACTTTAGTAAAAATCCAAGGCACCTTTTATTGTGCCCCTGATCCCTTTGCATAATTACAAATAATGTTTCTAACTATAAACCTGTATCAATACATACTACAGAATAAACTAAGCATTTGAAAAAAATTACCGTCACGGTGAATGAAATGTCATTTTGAAAATAATTAAACGCTTTATAAGAAGTCTGTGACGAGTGTTTACTTGCTGAGAATTTTAATTTGAAGCCATATAACGAGTCCTCAGACACTGGAGACTAATTATAAAAAGTAATCAAAGTTAAAGGCAAAGAAAATTACTAGAATTTCGAGAAACAGACAAAGTAACTACGGCCCTCAGAGGTGCAGGAGCTGTCGGTGCACTATAAATTCTATCATAAAATAGATATGTACCGGATGTCCCAAAAAGATATATACACATATTCAACGAATGAAATAAATACACTTTAATAAACTAAACAATTACATACGTCAGCATTTGCACTTAGTGAATTAGCGAATCTAGCGTAGGTGTTAAAAATGATCACCGTCCATATCTTCCGTAAACACAACACACAGAGATTGATACTAAGGTTAATATTCCATTTTACAATGTGTAAACATGATTTTGGACACCAGTATACAGTTATATGTGAATATATATCGAGGTCGTCATGCCAGAATGTCGTATTAATATAGAAAACAGAATTTTACATTTTGGCATATTAACATTAATAATTCACATATATGAATCTAAATACTTTTAAGATTTTAACATACGCCCCTCTGGCTTAATGCCCTTGATATATTCAACAATATTACAATATCTGAGTGTAATTATTCTATTCGTCAGCAAAAAATACTCATCAATCTTGAGAGTCTGTCTGGACTGATTACTTAGGTCCTCATTTCCATTTTCCTTTACCCCGCCTGACGATGTAACGACATTTCTTGAAAACGGTAAGTCTATTATAGAGACGAATAATCCGAAATTAAGTTGAGTTAATTAAAAGTTGTCTGATAACAGTTTTATATCTTTCCTTGACTGCAGACGATAAAGATAACATTGATCGCTTTTGTGCTGAGATACGAATTGTAATATATCTTATATCTACACTTAAGTTACATTAAAATTTAAATTAAATTTGTATTTTTCCTCTTTGTTTTGATGACGTATGGACTGATCCGTGGATAACAAAACCCGGAAGAACATCATCCTCACATCCGTTAAAACCATAGATCTTAAAATTTGCTGGCAGACTCATGATGTCAATGCAAATTTCGGTAATACTAAAAGAATAAGGACACAATTTATAGGACGAATGTGTTGGGGGCTGGAGATTTCCGATAAGATCTGCATTATCTCCCCTTCCCCCGTACAAAATATGGGTCGTCTTTGGTTCAACCCTTGCCCTCGTTATGACAGATCAAGTCTAATTATATATTTCACAGTCGCCCTGATATATTATCATCACAAACATTACAAACACCACGAAATAGAATTCCGTGACATCTATTAAGAAAAAAATTATCAAGCGTTTCGTTAAAAACAGTGAACCACAGGGTGTATGAAAACGCAGTTGCCTTGCGTTTTTGTACACCATGTGAAGGAGACGCTGTACTCACTGGCTGGATGCTACTAGACCGACGCCCGCGATGTTGGCGCCCCACGTCACAACGGACAACTGGAGAGAGGCTCTGGCGCCGGGCCGCTCCGGGCCTGTTATGTGGCAGCGCGGACCTGCGTGCTACGACATCGATCGGTCGCGGGCCGCTCCCTGCGCTCCCACATCTCATCTCAGACGGGTTCCCCTAAATCGTCTAAGATTCACAAATATTACTCTTCTATTTGGCCCCGTTCTTTTTCCGAAGTCGCTAATGGTGAAGACTTTCACATAAACGTAACAGTTAACACGCAGTAATAAACCCAAAGGTGAAATACATAGGGTGATTCCTGGAGAGAAGACCATAGTTTTTTTTAAAGTAACATAAAATGTTATAAAAGTAAAGCTGTCCCACTATACGCCACGTACGCGCTTGAGGGAGAGGCGGTGTAGCTCCTACTCATTCTTGACCTCGGCACTAGATGGGGTTAGTGGTCATCATCACACCCCGGCCGTGCTTTACCTCCGGGAAAGGACCCCGGTACCCATTGGACAGGAGGCTGGGTGGGCCCCAGAGCCGGTCTGGACGCAGCAGCTAGAGGGAAAATCCTCTGCCCCCGTCGGAGATCGAACCACGGTTGTCGAGTCCGTTGCCAGTTAATATACTGACTGAGTTAAAATTTGCGGAGCAATTTTTAGAAGTAGCATAACGAGTATATATTTAGATTTCGTAAGCACAGATTATCCATACTACCCTAAATTATGAAGGTATTCAATAATTTTTAAAAAATTAAAACGACTCACTTGGCCATCTGTTCCGACCTCAACGGGACAGATGCCCTCCCTAAAAGTATTTATTTCCTAAGTTTTTTCTGTACTTTTTGTCGTATTTCGTTAGCAAGATTGCACTCCATCCAGTCCTTTCGGGTTCTAAATCATTTTCGCCACATTCGAGGAATTCATTTTCATGAAATTCATTGCCAGTTTCCCCACTGTCTCCGATGTAGGAACTATGCGACTCTTGTAACGTATTGAATTCCAAATTTATTTGAACATTTTGGTTTTACATATTTTCTCGCGTTTTTCTTGGGATTTTATCTTAGTTTTCCTCTCTTTGACTATTTCGCTCCTCTTCGCAGCCTCGGTGTTTTCCGGAGATGTCAGAGGAGCGGCTATCGTTTGCCTTATTCTTGTCTGTTTTGAAAGAACTGGGACTGGAGAGAAATCATGCAAACGCTTACCTCAAAACACGGGGTTTAAGAACAAACATTCAGGTCCAAAGCAAATTAAACCACTGTCTGTGAAAATGCTTGGTTGTGCGGTTGTTTAAGAAAAAAAATGCGTACTCTGAAATAAAGCCAAAATTTGACAGAAATGATTGGTTGTGCGGTTGCTTAAGAGAAAAAATGCATACTCTGAAATAAAGCCAAAATTTGACATTTCTGTTTGTGAAAGCTTTCAGAAGTTCACCAAATTTAAGTCGAGTGTTTTTTTTTTAATCTCAGGGTTCCTGTAAATCCATCGTCATACTACAATGTGTTTTGAACGGCTTTAAAAGCGACCTCTCCAGAGACAGGAGGTAATGAATGGTATAGCTCAGAGGACAAAGCTTGATTGTATCATTTTTCTCTGCTAATTTAATACGTTCTAAAGAGGAATGAGTCAAATGCCCGTTCAAAATAAGAACTACTTTCCCTGACGTTTTACTCTGAGCCAAAGGAAGAATAGTTCGTTATTTACTTTTATCCGATGTAAACAACTGAGCCTAGAGGTATATTATCTTCCAATTAAGATTTCTTATCTTTTATTTTATAAAATACAATACGGCGTTAAGAAAGTTCCCTGCCTTCGTTATTTTAATGAAATCTTCTTTCGTCAAAATTAAAAATCACCTCCCCCCTCCCGTTGATTCAAGATATTATTCTATTCTATTACATGCCCAAGCGAGTAGAAGAAGAACTCCCTATGTCCATGCCCATTGTCCTGGCCAGTGATATTCATACAGACAGCTGAAAACTTACCTCGGACATTCTTCTCAAAAAACAGTCAAAACCAACTTTTTCCATATTTCAATGAGCCGATACTATAAGTTACGTATAGCCGCTTCGCGGTTGTCAATTTTTGCATTATATTTGCTCTGTCAACTGGATACAGTCACCAAATACATGCGACATCTATCCCACAGAAAAATCGGCCATCTCCAAAAGAATCGAGGGACAGGCCCTGCACTAACAAGAGTTAATACAGAAAAAATGCAAATACGCGGTAAACAACCTCAGTCTAGTAGATTTCAAAATGCAGGCTTATTCGATGTAACTTGTAGAAAAAATTTATAAGTTATTATTAGAATAAACAGGCCAAAAATAGACATATGTACTGCAAACTTACTACTTCAGATAAAATTTTCTTACCGCAAAAAATACACGTCTTTTCAGGGCCTAGAAACAAAGGACCGCTAGTAGGGATACACGACTGTAGCGCTTTCTGTCGTCTGATATCCAAAATATCTACCATGTGCCATTTCCTCCGCCGCGGCGTATTTCCTGGAATTACCCTAAATAACTAAAAGAAATGGAGACTAAAGCAAGAAAGACAGGAATAAGGAAGTAAAAAAGACAAATTTAAAATAAAACGCTCCTACTGGTGATGCTTCCATTCATAAAATTAATTTGCATAAATTTGCAGTACTGTTATCCGAAGTCTTTCGATTAAATACATTAATCCTATACTCTGGGCTTCTTCATATACATGAGCTTGTACGAGGTGCGATCGGAAAGTTTCAAGACTGTGTCAATAGAGGGCGAACCGGATGTAGTACGAGCTTCTGCCGCTAAGGGGTTGGGCCTACATTCATAGTGAATCAGTGTGCCAGCCGACATCATCGAATTAGCATGTTTCTTAGTTACGGACGTTTTGGTAGT
This sequence comes from Zootermopsis nevadensis, assembly GCF_000696155.1. The sequence goes on from NW_019060215.1 coordinate 111,549, forward strand.
GCATTACACCGACCCTCCTGCGATTTCGGAATGGCGTGTGCATCAAATTTTGCCAAAGACTCGCCAAAACGGCTACGGAAACCTATGAAATGCTAAAGCAAGCATTTGGGGAGTCCGCAATGGGTAGTTCACAAACTTTTATGTGGCATTCATGTTTTAAAAATGGCCGAACCTCTGTCCATGATGACGAGCGTTCTGGACGACCATCTTCGAGCACAACGCCCGAAAATGTTACGAAGATTCGGCAGGCCATTCACGAAGATCGACGTCGTACCATCAACGACTTGTGCGACATTGCTGGGATAGGCTATGGGACCTGTCAGCTAATTCTAAAGGAAGAACTCCACATGCGACACATCCTGTCTGAGGACCAGAAGCAGAATCGACTTCTCGTTTGTCAGGAGCTCAAAGATCTTGCAAGAACCGACCCCAACTTCCTTTCTAAGCTCCGTGTGACTTCTTCCTCTTCCCAAAGATGAAAATTCAGCTAAAGGAAAGGAGATTTGAGACGATAGAAGAGATTCAGGCAGAATCGCAGATGGTGCTTGACAGGCTGACAAAGAAAGATTTCCAGGGATGCTTCCAGGCTTGGCAGCGGCGCTGGGATCGTTGTGTTCACTCCCAGGGAAACTATTTCGAGGGTGATGGATGAATTTAATACCTGAGATAAGTGTACGGGTTTTTTTTTATATAGGCGCAGTCTGAAAACTTTCCGATCGCACCTCGTATATCCATCAAATTTAAGTAATTAGAATTCTCTTGCATACCGGTGGAGGTTATGCACTGAAATAAAATAATAAATTGTGTCATTAGTAGTACGATTTGAGGTTTTCACGGCCCTGATGATGAAGGCAGCAAGGACCTCTGAAATGTTGGTAAACTTCTACCAGACTGCAGGGCGCTACAACCCAGAAGACAGCCATCTTCATGTCATTAGTTAGGACGATCAAATCAAGTATGATGACAAGGTCAGGGCATGTAACGTTCATGGGGGAAATAGGAATTGCGTATAAAATATTTAGTTGCGAACCACTCGAAGACCTAGATGTATATTTGAGGATAAAATTAAAATTTAATTTTAGGGAAATAGTTGAGGGTTGGGATCGGATTCATTTGGCTCAGGATATGGACCGAAGGCGGGAAATTGTGAACGTGGTATTAAACACTGGGGTTCCATAAAAGACGGGAATCTATTGGCTAGATAAAAGTACTAGTTTCCCGCTCCATGGGGTTAGATACTTGGTTCCAGCAGTTGCGGCAAGTTATTTTATTTTTCGATAGAAGATGAATGAACACAGAAGGAGTTGCGCAGTGTAGCCCCGTCCATACACGAAGAGAGTGTTACTTAGAACACCGGGGAGCAAAACCAAACTTTTTTAATATCTTAACACAAGGTAGCAACTTTCTAGAAAACGCATTATTTTTTAGTAACGGAAAATAACACCTCACGCCCTGACTGTACACGTCATGGGTTGAGAACAAGTCTGACCACTTGCCACACAGAAACGCAGGATACTTGTGCATCGGCTTGATGGACAGTAGGTTGTTTAACGGCGCGATAGCAATCCAGCGGTTATTTAGCGTCGAATGTTATGAGTGAATTATCTCGTTTGGGGAATTTAAAATGGAATACACAGGAAGTACCTACCGCCTGTTTAACCTAACCTAACCTAACCTAACCTAACTTAACCTAACCCGGCATTAGACTGTATGTACTGAGAAAATCAACAAAATTTTAGTCAGGATAGATAACCAGGCCAAGATTCGAAAACCTGTCGGTTACAACTCAGAAGCGTTACCTCTTAATCTAGTTTTCTCAGTTCATTCATATAACACATTTAATTACACACAGGCCTAAATTTTAAATTTCATTACGCTTTTGCTGGACTGTCTATTCTAGTGGTTTTCAACCTAGGGTACGCGTACCCTAGGTTGAAAACCACTAGAATAGACAGTCCAGCAAAAGCGTAATGAAATTTAAAATTTAGGCCTGTGTGTAATTAAATGTGTTATATGAATGAACTGAGAAAACTAGATTAAGAGGTAACGCTTCTGAGTTGTAACCGACAGGTTTTCGAATCTTGGCCTGGTTATCTATCCTGACTAAAATTTTGTTGATTTTCTCAGTACATACAGTCTAATGCCGGGTTAGGTTAAGTTAAACACACTTTTCGAAAACGTTCCGAAGAGAATATTTGTTCTTAAAAACATTATTACAGATGGATGAATAAATGTTAATGTAAGATTTGAGGTTTTCACAGCGGTGAGTCTGAGGATTTCTGTCTTCTGGGTTGTTCAAGAAATGTTAACTCTTCCTCCGAACATTGTTGGAGGGATAAATTCAGAGATAGACAGATACATTTCTTGAGCACAGATGTAGATTGATGTCGTCTGTTTCTCTCCAGAACGCTTTTAAACGAAACTAAGTTATTTACAGTATTTTAAGGTGCCATAAATATCTTTCGCATCAACTATCAAGTTAATGCGTGTAGAACGAATTCATTTATTTCACAATACGTTACATGATGGGCATTTTTCCATGCTCCTTTACTGATCGGGATCGATTACCTAGATCTTTTAAGTTATTTCACCCTATTCTTGATAAGCCGAACAGGTAAATCTTTTCAATAAAGGTAAATCACCATAGAGATAGTTTGTTATCTCTTCAATACTTAAACTGTTTTAGTTTCATCCGTAGAAACATAACACTCGGTGATATACAAACATAATATCTAAATGTCTTTCCATTTGTTTTTTCATAAAAAATAAATCCGAACGTGTGTTTACATAAAGTTTTATTTTCCTCTTACATTACTCTTATTTTCACGTGAACTGTTAACCATAAAATTTAATATAAACACAGCTTCGGATGAATGTTTACGTGAAAACTAATCTGATAACGGCGCAGCCGTGCTGAAACATGCAATCCAAAGACAGTAAAATATTATATTTGTGTTTTCCAAAGTTCTGTGTTTCGACGGATGAAATTAAAATACCTTAGTGAACAACACAACGGAATGTCTGAAACCAAATTATTCAACACACGTTGGCAACTTTGAGGATTAATCTACATACTGACATGGACATTTCAGCTAAGTACTGAGACGCCATTGCACAATAAAGAATTTCGTATCCTTAAAATGGAGAATATCCTACCCGCCATATATCAGCAGTTAATTTTTTACTTATTTATTTACAGATTATTTGGGATACTGGGAACGACCCGTTCTTTAAGTGCCTGAGCATCTGCGGGTCCCAACTTTTCGTTGGCTTGATCTATAGACATTTTGGTAGGACTCCTTGGACGAGGGATCAGCCCGTCGCAAGGCCTGTGCCTGTACACAGGACAGCACAACACAGAAAAACGCGGACAAACATCCATGAGTTGAGTGGGATTCGAACCCACGGTCCCAGCGACCAAGCGGCACAAGGCCCAGCCTCAGACCGCGCGGCCACTGCGAACCCCACACTTTATTTAACGACGTTATTAGTAATTCAGATAAAAATGTTAGATTGTACGGTGATTTATAAATACTGTACAGGCAACTCTCGGTTTACGAACGAGATCCGTTCCAAGACGTTGTTCGTTATACGTTTTTGTTCGTTATGTTTATCTTGCATTCCTGAGCTTTTACGATACGTATCGTGTACGTTACCAGCCATTTTAAAGCATTAATACCATGTACTAAACATCGAATGGTCTATACAACGCGTTTACAATATTATATATTATAATAGGGGAAGCACCGATTTATTTCCCACGAGAAAACATTCTACGCGGCTAGGCATCTAAACCAACGCTTTTACTGGCTAGATTAGTTTTATTAACAAAGAACAGTTCAGTTTAATTGTTATATAATAATTTTCTGATAAAATATTATATTAAATACATTTTTGAAAAGTTTATTAATTTAAATCTTACAATTATATTCAATATACGTTTGACATTTAATTTTATAAAGAACTCTATCTATTGGCGACTTTAAGAAATTTTGAATGAATTGTGACGTTCGTTATAGCGAATGCTCGTAAACCAAGATTTTCCTGTATTGTAAATAATATGGAAGGAAGAGACGTTGGCGTAATTCAAAACTCTTATCAACGCATTTATCTCGAGTGAATGGAGTAAGGCACGAAAATTCTCTGTCAGGATAGTCAGTCTCTATACCGAGTTTCGAAAACAGAATCTCTAAAATACGAACCACTCGCCTTCAACATTCATACTATCATTATATTTTCAAAATACATCCCACACCACCACACAAAAGTTATTACAGGCTATAAAATCTCATTTGGGAAGCGTTTCAACTTAAATTGTCATTCTCAGGCTCTAACACTTACATGGACATGCGAACTTTTACCACAGTGGACTATGTTATAACTTTTAAATGATAGATAACAAACACAGCATTAAAGGGTATACGATAGCTTTGTGAAGCACGTAGCATAGTATCACGTGACTGCACATGAATCAGTGACAAGAACACGCCTCGTTTTAGTCTCCTCGTCAAAATGACACGAACGAAGTGTCTACACGTCAGTCCGTTCAGAAACTTTTAAAACTAACGAAGTAATATACCACAAGCTAAAGCTACCGGCTTTAAAACAATTATGTGTGCAAACAATACACGCCGATATAATCACTTCACTAGTTAAAGTGACAGTGTCTGGGAATGACAAGGCGTCTTTAGGAGTTTTATGTAAAAACTTGTTAGTCCACACTGTAACCAGAAGATGTGTTTGAATAATCACGGCACACAAAAACAAGACTGGGTAGGTACTAATCCGTACACGAATAATTCAAAATATGAATTATGAATGCTCCTAGCTGAAATAAAAAATATATCATGCCATACATATATTACGAAAAGTGTCGTCCACATTTAAATAGCAATACCCTGTAGGTAATGTAAGCGTAACGTATCTGTTCAACATGAGACTTACCTATTTATCTTCTTAAACAAAACAAACGAGTGAACTGCAATATACTGTATATACTTTCTACAACTTTCACTGAAATGCATAAACGTAAATTTTAAAGATTTGTTTTATTTTTCTGCTGATTCAATTGTTTACCGGAAACGACTGTTGAGAGAACAATATACATTCGGACTTTACTGCAAAAACGCAAGGCATAGCTACTAGATGCAAAGACAACATTTCTGTTCGACTACACTGTTCGAGCGTCATTTGTCAGAGAAACTCTCTAAGTTTCACAAAATTCCCGGTAGATGGTAGCTCTCTTCGTTTTCCATTGCATTCCATCCTTCTTTGTGAGTCAGGTCGGTCAGTCGCCAAGAACCCGCTGGACAAGGTACATCGCGTCGAGTGCTTTACCGAAATCACCAAGATCATCGGCATGTGCGTGGTACAAGCACTTCAAGAAGATCTGGAAGTGTTCTGCGCAAGAAAGATACAGACAGAGCGTCCACGTGTGTCTCATGGATTGTTCGTGAATTGTAAATGCCACATTCGACATTACATTACAGTTGCAAATCGTGCAGGAAATTACATCAGATGGGGTAGCCCGTAAGGATCTTCAGTGGCTACGCTTGAGAAACTGGACACAGACAGAATTCCCGAGGAATATAATGTTCTCTGACGAGGCTAGATTCCACGTTTCAGGGAAGTTAAATAAACAGGAGATACGCTGTGCATCTGGGGATCAGAACACTTTAATGCTACAGTGGAACATGTTAGAGACTGATCCCAAGTGCGGTGTGGCCTGTTACAAGATTGTTTGATCGGACCGAGCAGTTACCTGGATATTAACCCTTTGAAGCCGAAGATCGTCTGAATATTATTTATGAATTCAGTCCGTACCGCGAAGAAAACACTAAACCTCACCATTACGAAAATCAGCTGGTTAACCCTTTGAAGCCGAAGCTCGTCTTCATAATATTTACGAATCCAGACCGTACCGCGAAGAAAACACTTCACTTAACCATTAGAAGTCGAATCAGGCGGTACCACATAAGATTTAACAAAAGAACATCCCGGTCAAAGCCTTAAGGAAAACTTTGTTTATCCCACAGTTACAAGAACTGGAGCCTGTCGTGTTCTCCCAGCAAGAAGGCGAACTACCACACTGGAGCTTGACTGAGAGTGCGTCTCTTAATCAACATTTCCCAAACCGATGTATTGGCCGTAAGAACTGTGTGTACCGATGGCCGGTATCAATTATTTGAAGACAGAATCCCAGCTGTTATTTCAAGAGTTGACGCTGAAATGCTGCAGAGGACGTAAATGTCGTTTGGATATCTTACGTGTGGCAAATGGCGTCCATGTTGAATGCGTCTAACGTTCAGAACAAACTTTAAGATTTTCTCTCGCAGATGACGCTCAGTGTGCCCGCGTCTTTTCATAAAGGTTTTATTCACGAATAAATTTGTAAACATAATTTACATGGACGCTGTATGTTTAAATGTCTTTTAACCTGTTTTTAAAAAAAAACTTTTACTAACAAGAAATAACCACAGTTTTCATATTTACGTTTTGTTTCTAATTATACAAAATAATGAAAGCATGATGATGAGTCACCATGGTGATGTGTCTAACAAGTGGCCGTCGTAAACGTCATAAGACGATATTCCAGAAACAAAATGATTGCACCTTAAATTAAACCTAAGATAGATCAACATAAAGGTATTATTCAGGGTGTTTAAATTATTAATTTGTTATTTGAGTAAGAATGTAGCGGGACTGGGACATATACAGAGTGAAACGAAATTCGCGAGCAAGCTCTCCATATTGTAATTCTTTGTTCAAAATTAGGTCGAAAATATTAGAACACAAATGTCCTGTGACTTTTAGTTTTCATGATACACGTCACCGGATAAATTAAAAACGATAGTTAATAAAGGCGCATGTGGATGGTAAAGCATGAATCTCGTATGAGAGAGATGATAAATACTTGAAAAATTTAGTAGGAAATCCTGAAGGAAAGAGGCCAGGTTTGATGTGAGAATAATATAAAGGTTTTGAGGATGTGGAATGAATTTATCTGCGTCAGGGTAGGAACCAGAGGTGTGTTGCTGTGAACTCGGTAATCAGCCCTCGGTTTCAATTAAGAGCGGGAAATTTTCTTGATCAATAGAATGTAGACTACAGAATAAATTCTTTTTCCACGTCAACAGAGTGAGAACAAACGACATCACCCCTTGACGGATTCATAATGATGGCTCTCCTACTAAGTAAACAAGGTATAAATGAAAATGTAATTTAATTCATGAAGTCAATACCGATTTAAAATAACTAATTTCTCTATTCAACGCGTGCAGACAAAAATGGAGGAAAAAGAAAGAAAGAGGGAAATATTTGATTCAAATGTCGCCACTAATAATAAAATATATACCCTGTCTGTATAATGACAACAAATCGCCTTAACACAGGAGTAGAGCCAAATCCCGAAACATCGTGTAAATAAGAAAAGACATGAAGATTTCTGTCTTCTGGGTTGTAGCGCTGTGTAGTCTGGTCGATGTTTACCAACGTTTCAGAGGTCATACTGCCTCCATCATCAGGGCGATGAGTATGAAGATTTCCGTCTTCTGGGTTGTTGCGCTGTGTAGTCTGGTCGATGTTAACCAACGTTTCGGAGATCATACTGTCTCATATTCTGATCCAAACGAATTCAGTTCACATTATGCCGCCATATTTAGGGTCCATTTTAATATTAGCCTGTCATCTAAGCCCATGTCTTCCAAGTAGTCTCTTCCTTTCGTATTTTTGGACCAAATTCTGTGATCATTTCTCATCTCCCAATGATTTCTTCATTCCCCACTAATTCATCTCTATTTAATTTAAGCATCCAAATATTTAGTGAAGAAGACAAAATATGCTTCTCTCTGCCATGCAGTTTTCTCCGATCTCCTATCACTCCATTCCTCATTGACCCAAATGAATCCCTAAATGCAGAAAGGGTACAACTCCAAAATTCAAAACTTTTCATGAAACAAAAAAAACTGTCTATGATCAGTACAAAGCAAGATAGAGACTTGAACTTTAGAACAGAGTTAGTTGCAATCAATTTACATCTTTATGCCAAATTTCAGATTTTTTCATCCCATAGTTTAAGCTTCACGTTGGTCAATATTTGTTGGAGTTATGCCCTTTCTACAATTAACGGTGGGCGAGAAACAAAGGAAAATTCACTGTACATAATGGGAATTTATTTTTTTAAAATATAAATACAAACATATAATACAGTATTTTTAAATAACGTTCTCACTACTTATTGTTGCCAGTGCTGTGAGACCTAAAACGTCACGCACCAACCAGCTGGCACACTCAAAAATCTGTTTTCGAATTACACGCCAATATTGCAACAATATGGAACTAACAAATCTTATAATGGTCATTATTATAATCAGGCCTACTAGAACAATTACGCAAGTATTTCAGATTTCAACTACTGAGGTCAAGATTCCAGTACTCGATATAATACAATTCATTTATTTGAGTTCTTGACAACAGCGAAATAAGGCCAATAACAGCCAAGCACTGACAACAGTACAGAATAAAATATAATAATAATAAAAGTAAACATTACAAACACAAAAACAAACAAAGAACTAAATATATAAATGTACAATATTCTTCTTTTTCCGGTTTAACAATGTTTCTACATTTTCCGGTATCCTTTACGGGTCCACAACTTTTCAGTTGGCTTGATCTATTAGACATTCGGTAGGACTCCTTGGACGAGGGATCGGCCCGTCGCAAGGCCTCTACCTGTACACAGGACAGCACAACACAGAAAAACAAGGACAAACATCCGTGGCTTGAGTGGGATTCGA
>NW_019060215.1:139706-154297 GCF_000696155.1 Zootermopsis nevadensis
GGTCCCGAGTTAAAATCTCGACTACTACATCGGCTATCTTAGATTAGAATTTTTGTGGTTTCCCTCAGTCCCTCCAAGAAAATTCCGGGATAGTAATCCTACAATAAACAATTCCGCGATCACTTTATTTCAACAATTCTCCAAATAATTCATCTTCCTATCATTCGAAGCGAAATACTTTGGTCTGAGCTACACGCACAAGTCGCTATATAAGACACAGATAAATAAATAACTAAAAAACGCCGTTGGACATGATTTGGAAGCACGGTCGCTCACAAGACATTTCGGCACAGCTTATGATGTTAAAGCACTCATTTAACATTTCTGAAAACGGAGCTTTAACAAAAAAAATTCTTCATAATTTCTTCTAGCAGTAAACCCTTCGATTATTTTAACTCTATGTCTGGAACGATGTTTCTTTCTTGTGGTAGAGACAGAGAGAAACCAACAGCAGTTCTGTGACAGGTAATTTGAAGCACGATAGCTCACACGCTTAGAACTTTCTTAAAGTTGACACATTAACGTTCTTCTAACTGATGGCAGCAGCTGCTAGGAAACACTACCCCCATAAATCCATCGCGCGCATGCGCACACAAGAACTGATCATTCTCAACTGCCCGAACTGTCGTTATTACAACCAAATCATACATACAATGACAAACGTGGCACGTTCTGGCCTCTCTCAGCTACATGAACGTTCATAAAAACACTACGTTGTTTTTACACCGCGTAGACACAAAGGTATACTCCATCTTCATGCTTGAGTTTTGTTCGCGGTTTGAATATCAACGAATCTTCGATTGTTAACAAGTTACAACCAGTTCGGCCCCTCTCCCATGTAAAAATCCTTCATTTTAAAGCACATAAAACAATTTTCCCGTGATTTCATGTGTATGTACAAGGATAATACCAAATGTGTCTGAAAGAAATAGATACTGGAGGTGTTGACTGAATTCAGCTGTCTCATTACAGGACACAGTGGCGGGATATTATGAACAAAGTAATTAATTTTCAGGTTCTGAACCCATTTTATATTACACACACACACACACACACACCAAAACCTATCATTTATTAGCCTATACGTTTCCGAAACCACTGACCCTAGGTAGCTATCCAGAGTTCAAACATCTGTAGATCCAGGTAACGTAACTCAACACCAGATACGTACGTGCCATAGATGAGTCATACTACCTGCGCATGCGCACAGCCCAGTAATCTCCACCAGTGTAGTGCATTGTGTATACGAAGTGTTGCAAAGATGAAAATTCAGCTAAAGGGAAGGAGATTTGAGACGATAGAAGAGATTCAGGCAGAATCGCAGATGGTGCTTGACAGGCTGACAAAGAAAGATTTCCAGGGATGCTTCCAGGCTTGGCAACGGCGCTGGGATCGTTGTGTTCACTCCCAGGGGAACTACTTCGAGGGTGATGGAAGAATTTAATACCTGAGATAAGTGTACGGGGTTTTTTTTTTATAGGCGCAGTCTGGAAACTTTCCGATCGCACCTCGTATAAGACTGTTCGAATTCGCAACTCAATTAAGATCATGAGACGAGAGCTACGCATAAATATTTGTGCAAAATATCTGTATAGTGACAGTTTTGGTGCATCTGCAGAGCTATCTGACACACAGGTCCAAGTCTCCTCTTAATTTCTAACTTATCGATGTTCTTCTGGGTTGTAACGTCGCGTGGACTTGTGGTCGATACCAAGGATTCGGGGAAAAGAACAGAAAGTCTCCATCTTCAGCCTTGACGACGAAGACAACATATTCTGAGACGCTGGCATCGTTAGTCCTGAAGATGGAAACAATATGTTTCTACGAAACATAGTATCTACCTCCTGTATAATTCCACACGGCGTTACTGTCCAGAACAGCAACACCGACGCCTTGATAATCTAAAATCTCGACTCCTAGCGTTTTCAGCAACAAAATATGTTGTGTATTTACAGACAGCTGCGTCACCTGTGATACAAGAAAACAGATTGGAACATACACAAATATAAAAACTAAAAAATGTTTTTTATATTTTCAAATTCTCGTTGATTTCAGTGAGTTTCTTACCTACCATAAAATAAATTCATGATGGTGTGTTAAAGGGAAGGTTTCGTTCGTAATACCATCATATCCTTTAATATGGACCCGTTGTCTGTAACCTAACAGCAAATTGGATAACCCCATAAGGTGCGCTATTACCTGAACAATCGACTGTGTTCGGTCTGTTCGCTGCTGAATGATTCGATTATCGCAAATGTAGTTCACAGCTTATATGATAATCAAGTGAAGTCACGGTCTACTGTATATAATATTACAGTCCGTGTCATGTAATAAGACGATTTAAGAAAAGGCTGGAACCAATAATATTAACCAATAAACGTTCTATAGTTTAAATATCTCTCAGATTATTTATTATTTCAATCATAAAACTAGCACAAAAACACAGATAAACTACACTCAGAAATACAAATAAGTTTTCGTATAAATAAGATTATCAGAGGTATATAAATACGTTCTGGTTCCATAAAAGACGGAGAATTCTTTAACTAACTAAAAGACTATTAACTTCTGAAGAATGACTCTGTCTTATGGAGAGAGTTACGTAAAAATCAGACCTCGTATATTTTCTAAATACAGGCCCGTTATCTGTCTCGCCTGCAATCTAATTAAGAGAGGAACTCAAATGTTCAACACAGGTAATATTAAAGCCTATTTCTGCACACAGCCCTGAGCAGTTCCCTTCACCTATCACCCTCAACCTGCTTCCCCAACATCCATCTTAATATTATCCTCCCAGTTCTCAATTATAACATTCTACTTTCCAAACCATTAAACTATATCAACAATTATTAAGTATAGATGAAAATAATAGTGGTATAGGTCGCGCTGAAGGATCTGTCATGGGAATCGAAACTACGGAACAAATATCACAGAACAGAAGACAACTCACGTTAAAGAGACCATGGCAGCAGGGATTCCGGATGATGTCAAGGCAATCGCGTATCGTCGCTGTGTCCACGCGAGAAGTAAAGAGATCAGAATGTACAGCATTGAATGATGGGATAAAGAATTAATTAAAAAGGATATAGAATAAATATGTCATGTAGCATGGAAAAAGTAAATATATACACCGCTTTTGTTCTTACCACAAAAGGTGTGAAAGGGATTACCGATAAATTTCGATTAATTTCTTTTCATTCAAGACGTCTGTGTTCCTCGCCTTACCTCCTGAGGAGAATCAAGGTATCCACAGTCCTCCCTCGTCCTTACAGAAATTGATGTACAAAATATAGTCAAACCATCATTAAGTTCAAAACATCGTTTTGAACTTCATTCGCCGGGACGTTCTTCAAATCAATTTCTTCTGAGCTTGAAGATGAAACTGTAGAATGAAAATGATCCATCATTCACTGCGATATGACGCGTCTGGCCGACGAACTTTCATAGTGCTTGGTATTGAATTATTTTAAACTTATATGACTTCAGCAGTAACTCAACATTCTGTTTCCTTACTGGCTACTTCCTGTGGCTTCGTTGCCTTTCAACGACCGAGTAATTCAAAAACAAATTCTAGCTCAGAAAAACTCTTTCAGAAAAGTCTTCACTTCAGACAACATAAAAAAATATTCCAGCTTTTTGTCTACAAATTAGCTGTCAGTTTTCTTCTTTATTCCTGTTTGTGGGGAACGCCTAGAATAATGTGATCATTTTGCAACAGTCAACAGTTAAAACCAATTATTCGTGGCATATCAACAACTGGCTGACATCATCCGGTTGTTGAATAAAATCTTTAACTTTAACCCTCTGGTGTCGAGCCCTCACCTTCTTCAAGAGCTTCCTCCACGCCCAATCCCCACCCTGGAGAACCAGGCCTCCGAATTTATGTCCCCCGGAGACAGGGTGACCCAGCTACACCCCCAGATACTAAGTTTCCCTTTTAGTCGCTTTTTCTCCGCCCACACATTGAGATCCTAATTATCCTCCCTGTCAAATTGTATAACATTGTCGACGTTAGTGAGGGAAGGATATAATTAAATCATAAAGAGGTTGGCAATGCGTATTTAAATCATTATAAATCGCCATAAAAGTAAATCGTCATCATCTGTGGCTCTACGACCCGGTGTGGGTCTTGGCCACCTCTGTTGGAGGTTACTTCGTCTCTTTAGACAGTTGGTAGGACTGCTTGGACGAGTGATCAGTCCGTCGCAAGGCCTCTACCTGTACACAGGACAGCACAACACAGAAAGACTCGGACAAACATCCATGGCTTGAGTGGGACAACGACAACTTCAGTACGGAGTATAAACGGTAGCTGCTAAAATTTTACAAAAAAAAACCACCATGTAAGCACAGTCACATGGTAAAGCAATTCCTAGGAAGCAGAAAGCTATTTTTCTTCATTTCAGAGTGCGCCAGATATGTGAAGTCATCACTTGAGATATCATTGATAGCTTCATAGCAAAGGACTTCTCGCTTCATTTCTTCCGAAAAAAAATAACCGACCTACCAAATGCAGAAGCCTTCCCTTGTAGCATGTGCCCAGTAAAGTAAACAAATATGGAAGATATCTTCCTTGTTATGAACCATACATATTAAAATGGCATTTCTAATTTAAAGCGGCCACTGAAAATTACTGCATGCCACCACTGTATTAACTGTATAGTATGGAACATCCTTAACTACACAAATACATTTTGCTTTTCGGTATAAAAATATCGTGTTCCAAAGGGAGAAATTAGGTCTGTTATGCTAGTCCACTAACCTTGATAAGCTTTGAAGTTCTATTTTCATTGTTTATATCTGCAATTTCCAACACCTGTCTTTGTTCATTCTTGATTCGGAGCAACACAAAAACAAGTTAAATCGAAACAAGCACTTTTAAATGATAACATCATGGAATAAAACACGTTTTCCTGTTCGCAAGTGACCGCACTTTGGTTATCTGACGCCAAACGTTCACAGACCTGCCATCTTACCGTCCAATGTTGAAATTATCATCGCAAAGTGTTGTCACAACGTGGCAGCAGTGTCAAGAGCATGCAAATGTCGCCAATAGTGCGATATCCCATCAAACTGAGCTATTTATAAAAAATAATTTGTTAAAATAAAGCGGTTTGTAAATATTTCCCAAATTAACATATACCGGTATTTATATTTTCTTATTTCTGTGTAATAAAACATTAAAATTTACTACGCATTCAGATAAAACCCTGTTTCTGTCTATGCTCAGCGATTAATGTTGGCTACATTGCTGTTACCTTGACCGCTAAATTTAATACATTCACATTTTAACCACGCTAAATATTGCAGGAAGCAAAGCATCCGAATATTTTCCCCATATTGTTTTGTTATAAAAATATACTGTCTGCTTCACACAGTCTAAACTTGCTCATACCCTTACATTAAGAATATTTATTTTGTTATCACACTGAAGACGTCAATTTTGGTCTTCTGGGTTAAAATGCTGTCTAGACCTGCAGACACCAGAACCTATGAAACCTCTTGGTAAAATAAACTCACTGGTGTTTATTTCAAGTAACTGAAAGACCAGAATTCTATCAATTCGAAAAACATTGTTTCAAAATTATTGTGTCACGCAAGAACAGAAAAAAATTCAAAACAAGTTGTTCAAATTATTCAACAAGGTTTTATTAAAATCACAACAGGTCGTTAAAATACAGTCATCAAATTTCTTTTTAGATTATTGTTTACTTTTTTGGTTACATTTTTCAGTAACATTCACCATCATCAGACCAACACATTATAAGGCACTCCAATTATTAATACCTTTTTCAATTATTTTCATCGTGCGCTATAAAATGTCGATTCTTCACCTTAAGCATCTGACCCCATACATTTCCACACATCAACGCCACTTTCAAACATCCACATTAGAAACATAAGGATTATAAATAAAAACAAAAAAGACTACCAAAACTGGTTCACTGGTACCACGATAAAAACAATGACTAAGACATTTTCAATATTAATTTTAAGACATGGTCATACAAGTTTGCAAAATATGTAAAATTACATACACTTTAAAATAAAATTCTATGCCACTAGAACAATTCGTAACAAAGGTCTTTACCCAACTCGCTAAAATCAAACATCCACAAAAATAATAACCTTCAGACTAAATCATCACAGAAGGGATTGCTTGCAAAAGTTATTGGTAGATGGCATTCAATCTTTATCGCGCTTATGACGAGTTACAGACAATTTTCGTGTCCATCTGAAAGTACCCTCACCTCCAACCATGTGAAGTACTGAGGAAAACCAGGAGACAAATAAACCCAGATTTTAGTCACAAAACCTGAGAAAAGAGGCCACACTAGAGAATCATCATCTTATTTTTCCGGTTTAATAATGTTCATACATTTTCCGGTACCCTTTTACGGGACCCCAACTTTTTTAGTTGGCTTGATCTATGGGCATTCGGTAGGACTCCTTGGACGAGGGATCAGCCCGTCGCAAGGCCTCTACCTGTACACAGGACATCACAATGCGGACAGACATCCATGGCTTGAGTGGGATTCGAACCCACAGTCCCACTAGAGAATCATAAATAGATCTTAAAGAAACAGTGTGTGGGCTGCAATGACACGTCTAAGGATAGGAACCAGTGGTGGGCTATTGTAAACGCAATAATGAACCTTCAGGTTCAATAAAAGACAAGCAGTTCCTTTACCGCATGAAAGACGATAATTTTTTCATGGACCTCCATGAAATTAGTTAAAAGTTACTGCAGCCCAAATGACAAACATATTCCATTTCTATAATCCATACTCAAATTATCTTCAACCAAATCAAAACACAAGGCGGAATAAAAACCAAACCCTTCGTTCTTAAACGGTGAGTTTACTAAAACACGACAAAGTATGAATCAGTTTTTGGCCTGTTCACATCTCACGAGATTTATAACAACCAATACAATTAAAACAAATAAGTTTCATAATTAAATATGAACAACAACAAACAGAAAACAGTGTGTGGTTGCAGAGACACGAAAGAGAGTAATACGCCTATGGACCGTGCCGTAAAGGTAATTTAATTTTTAACCAACTGCAAGACAGCAGATAATTTATCTTGCATTTGACAGAGTAAACAGGCAGAATGCTTCAACATGAACACGCATCCTCCACCCAACTGCCCAGATCTATATACCGAAATGGCAATCGGACATGCGATGAAAAAAACAGAAAATGCGCTTTCTATGATCGTACCAGGAAGTTCCACTTTTAAATCATCAATTTTACAACCACAATAATTAACGATTTATTAAAATTAATTAATAAAAAAGCAGAGGCACATACAACTGAATATTTCATTCAAACACTTCAATGAGAATTTAGCCTGTAATTATAAGTGTTCAGAAATGTACCACTTAAGTCTGTCTGCAACCACATCTTGCATTTTATGCTTCCTTCCTCTCAGCAAGTCACTTCTAAGTTACTGATTGTCCCTCAATTGTCTTACCAGTCATCTTATTATAAACGAAGCCCAACGTGCTCAAGAGCTGCACAAAAGTCTTATATTACCATACCCCATATATATGGGAAAGAAAACCGAGCTTGTTAAAAATTAACAAAGGGATAAATAGAAAGTATGATAAATATAAAATATTCTTCACAATCAAAGTTCCGCATAGAAAAAAGCAAAAAATTATGCAATGCAGATCAAAATTAATCTTTCCAGTACGCTTAAATAAGGTCCACGTATCTGAATTAAATTTCACGCAAATTCAAAGAGGAGCAGTTGATGTTCTACGTATCCAGTTTGAAATGCGTCTGAATTAACAGTCCTCTACACTTTAAGTTTGGGTAAGTCCGATATAAAAGTAAAAGATGTCAAACTGACATCTGGCTCTGAAAATCACAACCAATCCTCATCAGTCTTTATGCTTGCATAACTTAAACACCAGAACATGCAACTTCGATGGTACACAAAACAGCTCCAAAATTAAAAACTATAAATATTACGAAAATTCATTCATAAAATAGTGGAATATTTCATGGGGACAAACATAAAATGCCAATATAAAAAACATAATGGTAATGGATGCATGTTAAAATTTACAGATCGAAACATATACGTGTGACTTTTGCACTGAAACTGCAATATCACAGACTACTTTATGCTAGCCCATGCCAAAAAAGCCAGAAGACAACCTAGTCCCTGTACTACACAAAGTAATAAAATACAAAATATATGAGGGCTATCAAACCAATAGCCTTTCACCTGCAACTGCCATCTTAACTGCAATACCAGAAGTATTTCTGTTTGCCCCATTTAACAGTTCTCTCACACCACTGACTTGTTCAAACATGCTGCAATTTCCAGAAATTCTAGTCGTATATTTTGTTTGATAATCGCATCCGGATCACCTATTTTAGGTTTAAGATCTTCCGCAATCAACCTATAAATCTCTGCATCATCATTACTCCATTCTATCGGCATGTTTCCCCTACTTGCCTCTTCCACAACCACAAAATTACCTGACGAAGCTGCATTTTCTTGTTTCATAAGCGCTGTGGTACTGAATGTTGCCATGTCTGATGATATCCCATTCTTAGTGCATTTCTTACTTACTGTTATTAATGGCATATCAGAAGAGCCATTTCCCCACCTACTGACTTTTTTTAATAAATCTAAAATGCCAGCTTCTTCCATGTTTTGTGGAATGACGCAAGCTTGTATTTGTCTAGGCTTCAGATACTTGATAAAGTGTTCCAGCTCTCCGTATGAACAGTGGCAGGAATAACATACTCTGAACAGCTCCTGATCATCGGACTGCAACACCGCCGACTCCTGTAAGCAGTCACACATCAGGCATCAACATTGGCTGTCAATAATTCTTTAACGCTGTCCACTAATGGCTGATATACTATAGACAACTGGCACATGACAAAATGTGGGTCTACTTAATGCACTGATACCAATATAACTTAGTGCCCGCAACCACACTTTCAGCAAAAATACATTAATTTTATTAATAAACATAACAAGCAATTTATCTGTCAGATCCTTTAAAAGTTTCGGTTCTCATTTTTAATCATGTCCAGTAATGTTTCAGAGCACAATACCTTGTAAAACATTTTCCTGTGTCAAGAAAACTACTCTTTCGGCTTTTATGATACTCAGAAAGGTAAAACATGCTTTCTTCTTCGATGGCGCGAAAGCCTGAAGTCGAGCCTTGGCCTCCTCCAATGTGGGAGGTTTCTTTGTCTTTAAAATGTGCATTTATGAGCAGCGAGTGACCAGCCCACTGCGTCTTCACAGTTTCTACTCAATCCTGATTTGTCCGCTAGAGCCATCTAATAGTGAATCAGGAGAGACTTGGGTGAGAAATTGCTGTTGAATTTTGCTTGCGAAAAATCCGTTTCATGATCATAAGGTTCTTTCACATGCCGTAAATCTATGACATGGGACCGCCGGCTTTACTTCCCCTCTGAAGGAAGTTGTGCTACAGATGTTTATCACCCTTAAAAATCCATCGACCTCAGACGGGTTTGAACCCGTGAACCTTGGGTCCAGGGGCAAGCACGCTAACCACTAGTCCACCAAGGGTGATGATGGTAAACCATACTTTTTTTTGTCCTTTATGCCTATTTAAGTTACTGAGGTAATTATTAGTCTATCATGACTCCCAGTATGTATGTTATCTATGGAACCATCTCCTACTGGCATCTATCAAGAAATAAATGAACAATAAACTATGAAATATGATATAAGATATAAAGAAGTTTCCTGCTGCACTCCCATTCTCTATTGCAAAAGTCAGCGAAGTAGGAAATTGCTTTCCTATCATGAATGTGTTACGATAATAACACTGGAAGCAGAAGGTATTGCAAAAGCCCACCAATAAATATGACTCTTGGGTACTTCCTCACAAACTACCTTCCTAAAATTTATCTTAATATTCTTCTCCCATTGTCTTTTCAAGTGGATTTTTTTTACATGAGGTTTCATTATAAAAATTCTGTCTACATTCCGAATCTGTTAACATGCCCAACCTATCCTTCACTTCACTGCCCTAACAACAACAGACAATAAACTAGAAACTTCATGTAATTTCCTAAACTGCTCACTTCATCCTACAAAACCTTAAAATACAAGACATCTGTAACAACTGGCAAAATCATGGTTTTATATGATTATCGGTGTAAAAGAGTGTAACAGTTTTGAAGACGAATAGTAAGCACTTCAAGAGTTAAGCCTTTTCTGATTTTCACCACGAACCTCATTTCATTTTGCCAGCACTGTTCCCAAATCATCAGATGTTTAAATATTCCCAGACAATTACATTTTAGTGTCATTCCAAGCTACATTAATTCATTACCAACTGTTAATTCCAAGTTTCAGTAATATATTTGTATCTACTTCCACCAACCATAGTAATAGGTTTTAAATACCCACAATTTTTAATTTGTATACACCTGAAAAAAAAAAAGGTGGCTTCAGCACCAAGAGATTCACAATTGCCAGGTACAAACTCCATGATTTCACTTACCAATGACCCATCATACACTTTAGATGTAAAAGTCATGGCACAAGGCCTTATAATTCGTAGTTTGGACGATTTATTCCGGCAAGGTAAAATGGTGGTCTTGTCACGCGATCGGAACGGCCATTTCTAGAAGCAAGAAGTGACAGAAACTGGTAAATCTGTGAATTAGTCAAAGAATTCAAGTGTTATCTTGTGGTGCTACAAAATAACAACTCACATATTGTTGACAAGCATGGATCCTTGTGCAGTACGGATCATCTGTCACAGCCTCTTTTATCTCTGCTATATTCTTATAAACATTATAAGTAGTATCATTTACATGAATCTTCATCCCAAGCTGCTTTGCAACAGCGATGAACACAGCTTCTGATCCATACTTTGCTGGAATGGTTAAATTGTCATTTTAACTATCTGAGAAGTTAAACGTGCTAGGTGGATATTCATTAACCATTACTTGCCAATGCTAAAATATGAATACCAAAGCAATATTTAATTTCTACACATATATAATTTGTTTACAAGTTAATTTCAGGGTTAAATTATAAAGGACACATCTTTTTGCGTGTCAGATTGGATTTCATTACCAGCTGTTTGAATATAGATGTCATTATCATGTCCTTCGTGAAGCCATGAAGTGATGAGATTGCAGAGAATAGACATGCTGGCTGTCCTTGAAGGAAACCGCTGATACCGACGGCTCAGAAACGTGGTGTCAACGTACAGCTTGTCAATTACCTTCACCGTCCCATCCAAATAGTGAAACTGACGAAACCGAGACACGTCTCCTTCACAAAGACGGAAATCCCCTGTATAGAGAATCCGTCCCATCTCTCCTTCAAACAGAAACCTGATCAAGAGAATATAAAACACTTTAAAGGCTTACCTGAAAGTTGTCAGCAATAACCTCAAACTTTGTACTGTTTCCATGTTTGTAGTTCCAATAAAAAAAGGTGAAATGTTTAATAACAAATTTATGATATGAGGTTATGTAAACATGACATACATGACTGCACCAGGGCAGTGTCCAGTTGGTATCAGAGACACAGTAACATCTTCTGCTGACCCATTATGATCTAGAATCTTCACAATACTTGAAACACCAAGTGGTAAAACCTTTATCTTATGCAGAACCTCAGAAAAAGTGTTTTCTGATGACAAAATGTGGGCTGTAATCTCACTACAGTACAGATATACATGTGCTTCATGGTCCAGGCGTTTCAGAAAGAAATTGGATCTCAGTCCTCTCATGTGATCTGTAACACAAAATAATGACCAGCACTAGGGACCAGTTTCACAATATGTATTCCCATCACTAAATTTGGGCTATATTTAATCCCAACCTCATAACTGAATTAATATTTTTTTACAGTGAGTGCATATATGACAATCACTTTACACTGCTGACTCCAAATTTTTATTGCACTGTAATGTTATAACAGTATTAATGCTAAGTTTTCCATTAGATCATTACTTACACTTTCCAATTTTTGTGCTCGTCTTTGTAACATTGTTATAACATAACCTAAATTAATTCATAAGTTACCGAAAACTTATTTTGTGACAGTCTTGCAAACCAAAGCCCAGATCGCTGAATACAAACCCCACATACACTTCTAAAAATTAACTTCTTTAAACAGTATAATATATTCGCATTACATATATATATACCTGCATGGCAGTGTGACAAGAAATAAGTTGTGGAATAGATATTACTATTTTCAAAACAATCTATTGAAACATTCTTCAGTTCTTTAACACGTCCCTCAAAACATGACATTGTGTTCCACCTTCTCAGACAATTAAGATAATTGTGTATTTTATGTTATAATGTCAGTAAAATAACTCCAAACTTGAATGGCCGTTACAAATGCACTCTGCCCCCTCATGGCCAACGCCCGGTGTATTACGGGAATGTAGGAGAAAGTAGTGAGGGGGATCTTCTCAGAAGCAACGTACTTCATTGCAGCATGCTGATCCGCAACTATTGTAGTCCATTGAAAAATATGTGCCATACGTACCCAATATTCGAGACCCGCAGAAAACAACTCCGGATTTTTAAAGCACTACAGTGTAGCTATAACAACACCGCTATAAGACACTTTCACAGCACCAAAGTGTTTCGAACACTACTGATCGGTGTCACTGTCCATATTTAATGGAGATACTCCAGTTATTGAGAAAACCCAGTACCATGTTGACGAGCTCCATCGTCTCAATCTTCGCTCGTGTACGAATTGCTGTCACTTTCAGAATTGTCTTTCCCCAAATGCACAACAATTTCCTGACCTTCATCGAGAAGAGCTTCTTTACGGTACAATTTGGCTGCACGCGACAGAGACAAGCGACCGAGGCAGGCGACAGAGTTACGAGACCGAGACTGGTCGCTTCCTGTCTGCTCTCTATACAATCGTATGAAGTACAATTACGAGCGCGAGACAAAGACAGGCGACAGAGACAAAGCACAGGTGACCGCTCTCGGACCAGTAGTGTCTCGCGACGAGCTCAGGGAGCACGTGTGTTGTTGAGTAAAATAATGGCAGAAATTAAATTTACTGGTGACCAAGATGAGCAATTGGTAAAAATAGTAGCAGAAAACCGACTACTGTTCGATCCTGAGGTCGAGTCATACAAGGATGGGAATATTCGTGATAACGTCTGGAAGGCTATAGCTGGGAAGTTAAACAAAAGTGGTCAGTTGTTTACGTTTTTATAATGCATATATCATTCATAATACAATATATACAATATAACTTCTTCTTGACTTAAACACATCATGCAATGAATGGATTATTACCAGGGCTATTGGTTACTTAGTTTCTTCTGTTTATACGATCTACTTGCCAAGAAACTGCACCAGCGTCTGACATGAAATATTTTCTCAACTCTTCTCTTATCTCGAATCCTGCTCTGTTTGCATAGCCTCCTGCTCGAGATAAGGAGTGCATGTTTGGTGGCGTTGTTTCCACGTCATTACTGAAGTGATAGAAAGTTTTTCCAGATTTTTCTAGGAATCCATCGCGTAACAGGTTATGTAAGGAACAGGCGACTAATATCAAATCATCACATGTCTCCGGCAAAATGTTTATATGTGTATAAAACACTCTAAATACTTGGCAAAGCAACCCAAAATGCATTTTCTGATACCCTTCTGGCACGACAAAGGCGATAATTGAATGTCTGTTTAGTTACGTCATTCTTTGCAACTTTCTTTGTATAGGGCTTCATCAGATACGTGTCGAGACCAAATGCTTCGTCTCCAAGTAAAAAATGGTTCAGCTTTGTATTAGTTCCCGGAAGGCACTCAGGACCCGAAAAATTAAAGTTATTTCCAATAATTTTCTGTCCCATTGTAGATTTCTTTAAAATTGCACTATCACCTTTGCCATACGCACCGACGTCCACCGCAATAAACTTGTAATTAGCATCCACGATGGCTAAAATAACAATAGAAAAGAATGCTTTGTAGTTGAAAAAGATTGGAGGTGCTCTTAACCGAATATGTTTTCCATCCATGGCTCCAACGGTGTTCGGAAAATTCCATTTTATCCAAAATTCGTTTGGAATGCGTTGAAACTCTCCTTGCGTAAGTTCAGGCATGAGTTGAAGTACCAACTTGTTTCTTAAACACCTAAGAACCTCCTTCACGATTGTTGAAACATGACACGCTGATATACGGTACGCAAACGATAGTGAAGCGTAACTTTCGCCAGTTGCCATAAATCTGAAAAGAAAGAAAGGAAGGGAAAAAATTGTCAATCACTCAATAAGTGATATCGTATACAAACAACACACACATACATACTCTCACGCACACGCATGCACGTACAAGAAAATGAGCGTATTTTCTCATTTCAGATGGAGACTGTAAAAAACGGTGGAAGTATATACGGGATTCATACAATCGATTTAAACGCAAAAGAAATATGTCAACCGGATCAGCTTCACCACCAAAAAATTCTAAGTGGGATTTTTTCAAGAGACTCCAATTCTTAGAACTGGTTTCAACAGAAAGACCTACTGCATCTAATGTTGATTCAGATTCAGCAGTCCCGTCAACTTCAAATTCACCGGCAAACGCACA
>NW_019060215.1:154487-191660 GCF_000696155.1 Zootermopsis nevadensis
TCGAGTCATACAAGGATGGGAATATTCGTGATAACGTCTGGAAGGCTATAGCTGGAAAGTTAAACAAAAGTGGTTAGTTGTTTACGTTTTTATAATGCATATATCATTCATAATACAATATAACAATATATACAATATAACGTCTGAAATACAAGCTAAGAACGACATATATAACATTTTAAGTAAATATGAAGTGATTCAGATGGATATGCAAGAAGCAACATCAGTGACAAGTGGGATGTCCAACCCAAGTACATCTGAGGTATGAGCATATTCTCCTAAAAGTACTGCCTCGACCCCCCAACCAACCAACTTAACGGTCCAGACACAGTGTACTACACAGAATGAGCACTGATGACAGTAAACGCAACAGTAATGTCATATAATTGTCCACTTTGCTGACATGTATTGTAACGGTCCAAATTACATCTTCTGCTGAGGTAATTTGATCCTACCATTTAGTTCTTTTATTATTTTATTAGGCTGAATTTCTTTTTACTTTTCGTTTCAAAATTCTAACTTGTTGTGTTTCGAGGGTAATACTGGGATGTTTACTTCTAGTTCATGGCATATACCTAACTGTTTAAGACAAAGACGTCCGAGGACCTTCGGTTCCCAGGAGTCTTGTGTTTCTACACCAGGGCAATAAACTGTCGTGAATTGGTTGTAGTCCCAAGTGTCATATTATTATGGCGGAAATGTGTAGAAAGTTAGTTAGACTTGATGATTCATTGTGACTCAGCAGATAATGTTGCTGGACCTTATGCATTAAATAGGTTGAGAGAGGACTCTTCAACAAACTTTTGAGGTAGCCGCACGCAAACCCAACAGTTCTGAGATCATCGTCTTGTGGCTAAAGCCAAGTATTATCATCTGCACATATGTATTCATTCTTAAATAATTAAATTGTGTATAAATAAAGTATTATATTCAGCGATAAAGGAAGCCTCTCGTTGTCGGGAGTTACATACCGTTAACACCCCTGAAGAGAGTCAAGTGATTACCAAGGAGCGAAGCTCCTATAAAACTGAGCGGCTATAGTATGTATATAAATTTATATGATCCTGGAAGAAAGTCTATGGGCATCAAATCCAGTGATACAGAAGGGCAAAGGAGTATGCTTCCCAATCTAACAAACAGCTAGCAGTGCATACAACAGTCAAATTGAGGTGATACATATTCTTTCTGAAAATCTAGACATCTTCCAATTGTAAAGAAACAAAGTCCTCCAAACAAATGTGACAAAATTTTGCAAATATATTAACAGTTGTATGGAGGGTAGCCATGTGAAAATAAGTTTTAAATGTCTTGCAGATATTTCATATAATCTAAATGTTGAGTTTAGATGGTGGTCCTCTGGGATGTTGTGATATGTAGTCTTTCAGATGTATACCACTATGTCAGAGAAGCTCACTACCTCCATCTTCAGGGCTAAAGTGAGGAGGTTCAAGTCCAAGTCACTTTCTGATTGATGGTCAGTCTGCAAGTCCATCTCAGTGTTAAGCTCCCTTTGGTACCTGTGAACATTTGCATTTTCATGATTTTGTATACCCTCTGCTTGTTGCTGCATAATCTAATTGTGCTAGCCCACCCCAACTACAATAAATTAGACATACATACAGAGTGCATAACAAAAGTTGCACATTAAGGCTTAGCCAAAATTAGATTTTAACGACACTTGGAAGTCTGAAGGTCGTTCACTGCTGACAATATGGCTACTCATACCCACAATACAGCAGACCATGATGGGTCTAAGAACTGCCAAAATAAAGGACAACTGCATTGCCCCTCTTATGAGAGTAGTGTATGGAATCATCATGAGAAAATAGGGCTTGGAATGTGCAGCACACTCTGCATTCTTCTATTTGTCTGACCTCTCACCTCGACAGTGAGGAGATGCCAAAATGAAAAAAAGAAACTCACTTTGCTCCATCAAATGTAGTTAGGAGAACACACGGGGCTAAATAGCATCAACAAGGGCCAGCTGAGTGAGTCTGTCACAAGGCAGCCAATGCTAGTGCCCTCATCACTTCAGTCCTAAAGATGGAAGCACTGTGCTCCTCCAAAACATTGGTATACAGTCAAAAACTAGAGTACAACAACCCAGAAGTCCACCATTTACAATGTCAATGTCATTACAACTGCTGGAAAATGCTTTTCAGAACTACATACATGCACTAGATCAGTGGTATTCAACCTGGGGTACGCGAAGACATCTTAGGGGGAACATGAAATTTAAAAAAATATATATTATTTTATGATAAACACTGAATAATCAGTAATGTAATTTATTTAATTTATTTTAGATGTAATTATATACTATGTATAACTTGAATTATACACCAACAACTTTGGGGGTACAAAGTTGAAGAGAAATTATATCTGGGGGTACGTGAACAAAAAAGGTTGAATACCATTGCACTAGATCAGCTGACCAGAGGAATGACCAACATATATTACAAAGAAAAGAATTGCAATATAGGTTGGAAATTCATTCATATATGTAGTGTAGTTGGGAACAGTAGTCATGATGTCTTTAGGCACTGAAAATAGCTTCATTAAAAAGCACATTGGTACTAATCACTTGGCATCTAGAACCCTTTCCTTTCCTGGTTGGAAGAATCTAACTGAATAAAATCCCAAGTTGTATGTGATGACAGTACTAATACTGCATATTTTCTCAAGACAGCTGGTCCACCAATGGAAGCAGAAGGTTGGCATGACTGAGATGGCTGGATTAAAAAAACACCTTTAAAATGTTTCATTTAAGTTTATGCAGCTTAAATACATAATCATCATTGATAATAGTATGTGCTGAGGAATACAAAATGTTGAATTATACAATTTTATATACAAAATTACAAAATGATCTAGCAAATACAAAGCCAGTGTCTGAACACAAACTCATCTTTACCATAGCAACAGACATTCAACCCAGTCTTTGAAAAAAATTACACTGAAACCTCATCATACATAAAATTGATTTATACTGTCTGCAAAATGCAACTTTAAGTGCACTTAAACCAAGAACCATGAGATGAGCAAATAGAAAGTCATTAAAGTTAAAAATGTTTAAAATTATGTTGAGAAATTAACAAGGAAAAAAGTGTGTTGAGTACCTGAAATATTATTTTAAAGTTGTATTTAAAGATGGTGACAATTCCTGTGGTAAATTTGTATGAATGTATTGTCTCATATAATTTGTACAGATCTGTCTACAAACTTTTCTAATTCTGAAAGCTGTATGCACACATTAGAAAACAGATTTGTGAGTATTGGATTTGCATGTGAAATTGAGAATAAACAGATACTGTAGCAAACATATGGTTAACAAGTTATTTAGACTGCAACTGGAGTATTAAAATACCACTGTACCAGTTTATTGTGGCAATTATTGGAAAAATAAACCCACAAAAAATATGCAAATATTGGCCATGAAGCTACTTATTTTACCCTCTCTGCCTTCTTCAGCAACAAGAAGCTATACATTCCATGGTTCATTAATGTATCAAAACACAGTAACATGAATACAGCCAAGAACAAAAAATGAAGGCGTGAACAAAAAATAAAAGGAGAGTACTGAAGAAATATGTTGTCACTGCTGCACAGAAATGTGCTCAAGTTATGTAGTGTTTTTACTTTCATGACTGCACGTAAGTACTGTTCATATATTATGAAGTACTATCAATATTTAAAA
This sequence comes from Zootermopsis nevadensis, assembly GCF_000696155.1. Next base: position 158,185 of record NW_019060215.1, read on the forward strand.
TAAAATAACAGAATTTTAATCTAAGGGTACAAGTTACACACCTCAGCTTCAACAACTGAGCCCCCTCCGCCAACCAATTAGTGAATCCATAAACCTAACAACCAAAAATGATACCAATGTTGAATGCATTATAAGACCTTTACAAGTACATTCATTTTCTGTAAGTTATTTCTTAACAAGAATCCTCAATGAGATACCTAAAATACAGCATAGAGCAATTCTCACCCTTCCATCGAAGCACTGTCAAATGATTGCCAGACATTCAGCCATACATATTACAGTTTTCTCTCTTGTGGTTTTGAGTTATTAAGCTTGACGATGAAGTGAGGTTTTTCCTCCCTCATCTTACACATATATTAATTTCTATTGACTTTCATGACAATTTTGAAGTTTCAAATGTAACCTCTTCCAATTTTAATATGCTTATCCTACTGTACAATGAATAGAATTGAAAGACCTGTCAAGCATGTAAGATTTTCAAAAACCAATTTTACATAGAATTATGGGGAGAAGTGTATATAATTTGGATTGTAATCTTGGTTCAGATAAAAATACACTTAGTACCATACGCGTTATGACCTCAAGAGATCATCAGTGGCAAAAACATTAATAAATGTGCAACTAAACGTTCAGTGTGGTATTAAATGATGTATGGTTTTATAAAGTGTGACCTTTTATTACTCAGTGCTTTATAACAAACCATCTTCTTATATATTGTATGAGTTAATAGACAGAATTAATGTTTTTGCCACTGATGATCTCTTGAGGTCAAAACACGTTTGGCACTAAGTATTTTTCAAAGTGTAAACAGTTTTGTTTGTATGCATGAGTTTATACATTTTAGATAAATATTCAACACTGCACGGCATGCAAGGTTTTAAGTTTATTCATATGAAAGTGAACCTGAAGAATGAAATGTAAAATTAAACATAGAATCGCGTGTTTCATAATTAAACGACTATTAATAGTAAGTCTGTGCGATGTTTCTTGTTTATTTTGAAACAGTGACATACTTCTGTTTTACACTAAACACTCTTAAGGTGGTTAAATTAAGGATGCTGAAATCAAACGGGCATTTAAAATGAATGGATAAGATAGGAAGTGCTTACAATATTGTGTTTAAAATATCTCATTAAATCAAGTGGGACAAGAATATTAAAAACTGATCTTACATAAGTTAATTGCAAGGATGTAAAATAAACTGAAGAGGATCACAATAGGAAACTTTACATGTTTTGTTGTGACTGTGATGAACATTTGTTCCACTTCAAAGGGGAAGTTCCTGAATTGTTGAATACCCACAATCTGTTACGGAATACCATCTGAAGAGAACATTATAAAAACAGAACTTTTTATAAATGCTGATACTGAGTTTGTGTTCAGATCCATATGTAGGGATAACACGACAATTTTAGGAGAAAAATTTCGGCATACAAAAATCAAGATGTGTCATCTTTACAATAAATATGGCTAAACTTTCTGAATAGGGCTAAAGGTGTATCAAAGTACACTAGACACTGACTAGAAGCAATTCATTCACTCTTCTCAAATTTGGAAATGGTTTTGATATGTGTAAAAATATATATGCATCAGACTTCAGCATCTTCACATTTGAGGTTATGTCACACATGGTAAAAGCTGCATCAGAGGAAGGACATAGGCATCTGCTGCCTCACTGCATGTACTGGCTGATTGCAAATTTCATTTTGGGATTTCATTGAATCACTCCACAGTCAGACAAAATTTGTTGATTTACCTCTGTACTTCTAGAAGAATGCTGAAATAGTATTTTACGCACTTCCTTTCCACTCTTGTTTCTATCACTACACATAATTGTCATTTCATATTTTTCTATCTTACATAACCTCAGCACATTTTACAGCATTTTAATAATTTCAATGTCAATATGACATGCTCAGGCCATGCCCATATTCCATATAGCATAAGCTTAATTTTGCTATGTTCTTGGTCACTGTTCAGTATTCTTTATACTTAAGGACATGGCATTTACAGTATTCCATTTAAAACAATAAAACTGTTCTTTTCATTACTGCCACGAATGAAAGAATATCAAGTGGGTCAGAAAATTTCATTTATGATGCACTGCAGGCAGCTATTCTGTCAAATTATACATAAGTGACAGAGTTCAGTTACCAACAGATACAGAACAATAGCATCCATCTTTTGCTGCATATAACTGATTCCCTTTTTTATGAAGCCTGACATCTGCTGGGACATACAACAGTCAATCACAATAATAAGATGGGGACAGCCTTCAGTTACAGCTCAGCAGCTTTACAAGACATTTGTATTGGAGCAGTTCTGTTGCCATATTTGATCACTTGCCAACACTTGTGAGTTTAGCTCTGTACCGCATAACCCGACCAAAATTGGCCAAGCCCACAAATAGTTGGCCCAACCCACACTTCCCAACCAGTTGCATAACATTTTTCTAAGTGGTTTTTACTCAAGCTCCATTAAGAAAAGGAATCTGCTATAGCAGTGTAAAATATTATATTTCAAATTGTTAAATGATTCACACAAAGAATTCTTTGAACTGTAGTTCTTGGAACTGCTTTTAAAATCTCCATATTGGACTCTGTAATCTATTTTCAAAACTTACAGATGGTGGCCTTACAACATACTTGTAGAAATCATTTGATAGCAGATAAAACATTACGCACAGCCATTTGAGAAGCAGTAGTACAAGGACACATGATCACACAAAGACAACCAGTTTTACTAAGTCATGGAAAAATGTGTAAGCTTCTTCATGTATTCTATTTGTAGTGTCTGCTTATCTCATGATTAAGTAGAAAACAAATGTCCATGCACACATAAGAAAAATTAAAGTGTTCAGAACCAGTAACGATAGAAACAAAAATGGTCACAGACTGCATAAAACTCCCTTCCTGTTGAACAAATCCAAGGAGTTTTTTTGTACCTGTACTGCAGCCATTGTTATTTCATGCAACTTTTGTTTTTCCTTCTAACATAAGTGAATACTTGAGAACTTTTGAAGTCTGACTATTTTATTTGGTTCACAAAAAACTGCATAATCACTTATTGATGATATCCCTGTAATAATGACCCACAAGAATGACAAATCTTTACTCATTTGGTAATGAAAGCCGACATGTGTGTTAAATAAGTAGATAAAGGTTAAAACTGTTCTGTGACGTAGGGTGTATGGGCATTCTTAACTTTATACCTAATTTTAGTTGAGTTGTCAGTCTTGTGTTCCATCTGCCTTTATCCCTAGGAATGAAATCTGCTTTTACACATTACATACAAGGCTGGGTGAGCCCCACAGTCATTCTGGACACAGTAATGTTGAAAAGATAGATCACAATGCCCTGCTGGAAAGATAAACCTGGCCACTTATTCTGTACCTGGTTTCTTTCCTGACTGAGGTACTGCAACTCAAGAATATGATCAACTGAACTTTTCAGCAATGCCCAGTACAAAGTTCCCGAGGAGACACGAGACAGTCTCCAGATTCAGTGGATAGCGGCAAATAAATTGAATAATCAGTCATGAACAGCTGACAGTTGTCTCCAGACTAGGGTTTGGAAAAGAATTACCATAAAATTAATAAAATGTGTCAGAAAATGTCTGGAGTCAGACAGTGAGATAGCAATTGATTATATGTATTTGTGAAGTTAGTAATAAACAATTGGGTTCCATAAAATCATGGAATTTCTTGACCCACTAACCAACATTGCTCAAAGGGTCGGTACCACTGAGCTACTTAAAGATAAGAAAGTCAAGGTAACAAGGATAGGTTGCAGAGATGTCCACAGCACCCAATGAAATCAGATGGCATGATACTGTACAGCCCAACCCTCATTTGAGGAATAATAGGGAGAATTCTTGTACAGACCCCAGATTGGTGAAATAAAAAAACTGAAGTATTAAGTATCTTAAGTGAACTTGTTCCTGAGTTGATCTGCTCTCCACCATCTTTATCCTGTTGTTACAGTTACACAAACACACACACACCATATACACATCTGTATTACTTACAGTAAGCCACATGAAAGTTAGCCTCACTCACTCTTTGTGCTTAGAACTGGTCCTGAGATGAAAAGTTTATATATAAAGTTACATCTAGACATTATTTGAAATGGTCATGCATGCTCATCTTGGGCATACACTGGTATGTGCCCCTCTCATCATAACTTTTTTATAACTGCAGACAAGAATGCCATCACTAATATCCAAACAAACCTAAGAAACAAACTGTTTACTTTAAGATGGTCCATTACCAGAGTCTGCCAACAATCACACATTTCATATTGTCTAACCTATGAAATAATTTTTGTCATTGCTATGAAACTCACTTGCAAAGTCATGGTATTTGAGTTTGCCCTGACATTAGTTCAGGGCAAAAAATATGGCCTTTCAGACCAATGGAAGAGGAACAATACTAGTGCCATTTAGTATGAAGACTACATGTCATGCGTAAAAAGTTTACTTATCTGTTAGATACTGATAGCTGAAGCACATGGAACTTTGTATAAGAAATATTACAAACACATTCATGTTTTTCATTTTTTGTATGTGTTTATAGCAAAGTTCATATTTTTGGTAACAGCAACAAATCAAAATTTCATTCACAAAGAAGTCAAAAAAATCATTTTTGAGGATGCAGTTCCAAGTTCATTATTCCATACTCCTATCTAAAAATGAAAAGTTTAGCATATAATTTTACCTGTTACTGTGTATGGATGTTAAACTTGGTCTCCCACTCTAAGGCAAAACACAGATTGTTAGACAAATGACAGAAAAGCGCCAACACAGTGATAATACCTGTTTGAACAAATGATTGTAAAAATTAGTCTCAAGTAACACTCTTCATAATCACAACTGTCTCTTACTAGTTCTATAGTGAGCATCATGTCTGTCCTCTCACTTACTGCAATAGAGTTTACAGGTTTTCTTCAGACCAAAGAATGTCCTCTACCTGTATTAAAGACCACATTACTTTAGTTTTAATGATTTAAGTTCATTTTCAGCCAACTGTAAATTTATTATGGAAATTCATTTGCCATGCGCCGATTTCCCTGTGGAAGCGTTTATTTATTAACATTTCCACAGTCCCTACACCTTCAGTGCATGCAGACAGCAACTTTTATGTTTGTCAGCCAATTATCTTTATCTTTATCTTTATGTATATAGCTTCAAGAAGCCTGCTAGAGGCTGTTCACATTATTATTTTGACTGACAATATTTGGAAAAGATTTTACTACCACCTACATACAGTATTCAATCTCTGGATTTCAACCACAGTTCACTTTACCAGATGAGTGAATGTACATGACTTTTATTCATCATCTTGACTAACGTGGATTTTTCTGCATGCAAAATTTCATGATCAGAGCTTAACCATCATTGCAGTTGGAACAGCACGGGGGTTACTGTAGTAAAATATATTTGACAGCAACTGCATCACTTCTCCACACTTAAGGTACTCACTATGACTACAGCTCAACGGCAAGCTTAAGCCATCGACTGGTCATACAGGCGTGACCAACAGTGCAACAACATGGGATTTTAGTCTTCATGTCAGGTCAAGCCATTCATACAATGGTGCATCTACAGTGCAAACTTTAGGCTAATCTTCGGTCATAAAGGGGTTGCCAACAGCACAGTATATCTGGTCCACACAGGGGTCACCACAACAGCACGTCAGGGTTAAATTTATAGCAACAAAATATACCAAACCCAACAAGGCAGGCAGGTACATTTGAGATGTTGGTATGATATCCTGACACACAATTGTAATGCAGCAGAGCACTGTACAAAATTATGATGAAAAAGTGTAGTAAAAACAGATTACATAGTATACAAAAACTTTAGAATAATTATCACACACTGCATTCTGTCTTGGAAGAAAGTTTAGACACAGAAAGTGTCCTTAAATTATTACTCTTACAAAACTTTATCACATCACTTTCATCTCTTCTAGTGACTTTGAAAGTGATATGATGTAAATATGTTAACAGTCTTCTTAAATGAGCAAGAAAATAAATAAAAATGTGGTGAATATACAATATTTAAAAGTTCTTAAAAAATCTATAAACTTTGCAATGAGTACCCCCACACAGCATCTAAATAACAGTGGCACTGCAGCTGAGGATGTCCATCTTAACCTCACTTTGGAAAAAAAAACTACATAATTAAATTTGAAATCAAAAGTTCAGCTCATAATCACCATATATGATTAGTAATAAGGCATAGAAACCAAGAGAAAACATAACCTCTTAATGTCAGCAAATATCTATTACTGTATGAGCATTAAAATCTTGTTTCAAGAAGGCAACATTTCTTGACCTTCAATAAATGCTTCGCTGCTTATATCAATAGTAATTTGACTTGTTATGTGACAGGACATGGTTCTGATTTTGGCTTTGTTCATTACTTAAAATTCTCAAAGAATTACATATTCTGGCATTTGGAGACATGTTACTCAGAATACTACATCACACACTGATCAGGTATTCTGCACCTGCTGCACAAAAAATATCTCATTTAGATGGTTTGCTCCTTCTGGTATGAATGTATTTTATGTTTGATAGGTTCTGTACACATATGCAACTCAGTCTAACACTCAAGGAAGAGCATACTAGATTGTTACAGAATGAAATGAGATGCTAATGGAGGAGTTAATTAGTTATGAAAAGATCAGTGATAGAAATGTATCCATTACCTCTCAAATATTAATGTTTGACATTTGTAGCTTTTCGACAATAGGAATTACTGTATACACAGTAACAGAAAAGTTCCTTACATAAAACCCAGCATGGTAAAGACTAAGCCTGGTGAAGTACACTATAAGACATAAATTCCTGCCCAAACAATTATTCTGAATCTCAGTTATGTATATATTAAAACAAACAAAACTTTCATAACACTAAAATATACTCCATTCCCCGTATAAAAACACATAATAAAAAGCAACAGTACGCTTGATGTAAAAATTTCTTTTTCATAACTACCACAACCAAAATCCACAGCACATTTCATAAAATACTTCCAACTGTTTCAATTTTTCCTTAATGCCGTAAACTTCTTTTCTGTAGAGCATTAACCAATTGTTTTATTTACATGAACTTCTGATACCATCATCCTACCAACATACCTAATTTCCTACACAAGTTTCAAGAACATATTAAAAATTACCATGAACAAAAATATCACCCCTGCATTTAGTTCTGCAATTTCAAACTCGGTGTTTATGTAACTAGGCATATATATTACAGTGATGTAATATGGACACGCCCTGCTGCAATAAAGCCACTGCTACAAATGCTAGAGGAATCTGGAGGGTACAGCCATCTAGCCATCTTTATAAACAGTTTCATATCGCACTGTCAATAGAAATTTCGCCAATAGTGATACTGAGTTGAGAGAAAGTGGGACGGTCACGTGGACTGTCAGACCAGCAACTGACAAGAAGAGACTGCAATGACTGAGGTGCCGCCTTATGTGGTTTCCACTGAAGCTCATGTTTTTTGAGTGCTGCAAGCACCGCATCATCCGACATCTTGGAGAATGGCAGCTCTCCCTGGTAGAACATCTCCCAGACTAGGCAAGCAAATGAGTATACGTCTGATTTGGTTGAGTAATCATCCTCATATACAGCTTCATATGGCATCCAGCGTAGTGGTATTACCTGTACAGCCAAAGATCAGTAAAGCAGTAATCAGACATACATCATCATTTTCACACAACAAAAAAACACCAAATGTCTTAGTCAAGTGATTAGAGTTTTCTTCATGTTCACAAGATCCCAGGTTCAAATCTTGGAATGACGATTGGCTATCCTGATAGAACTTTTGTGTTTCTGTAGTATATGTAGACACTAGGCACATGCAGAAATAATGTCTTACTGTACATCAAAACTGTTTTCTTTGACATAATTTCCAACCCATCAATAATCCTACCTTTCGGTGCCATATAACCTATAAAGCTGAATAATTCTACAATCTATCAATCACAAAAAAATAAAAAAACAGCCTTCCAGCTTCTACATTTTGAGTACAGAGAGTAGTGAAGCCCAAACCAAGAACAAAGACTAGGATATTGCGTTGACCAGTCAGCACTTGTGCTAGTTAATCTTGTAAGCTGCATCTAGGTAATCTGAGCAGGAGTTCTATTGACTGGCAAGAAAACATTGTTAGTAGAGTACATATTCTTATCATTAATAATCTACCTCTTCCTACTTACTGTGAATTACTTTGTTAAACCTGATTCTAATGGAGTTTGCCATTCCTGACCTATGTCACCACACACATTACTACGAGGAAGTGGCTGACAGATCAGGGTGGAGCAATTTCAGATACTGCTGCAATCACAGTTGTGTATCGCACAACTAATCTTTCAAGTGCAATAAACTAAATGTCTCCTATAACACTCGTACAAAAACCTTTCATTCCAACCCTCTTCCCTGTTCATCCCTCACTTGGCTAACAAGATAACCTGACTGTACAGAATGGGAGTATGCCATGACAGAATGATTGGCAGTGGAAAACCAAAGGACTTAAAAAAAACACCACCACCACCTTATCCCATCTGAAATCAAAAACTCAAATGAATTATGAGTGTGATAAGCAAGCATGTAGTTGCCTGAGCTATTGCATGGCCTTGTGTCCTCTGATGTCTGTAGATTTTATAAAATGTCAAGATATTGATTACATCCTGATGCCAAACTTTTATAATAATACGTTTAATGATGTCAAAATGACAGCTAAGAAAACAAGTGAGACAAATGTTTATCACCTCTCAGTATAGGATCCTGAATTCTTGTGTGATTATAGATATGGAAAGGAAGGTTGAAATGACTGCCAGGGCGGACAAGACATTGTTAGATTTATTCATTTATAGTTTTTTAACACCACTTTCAGTATCTCAGACTATAAAGGATCAAATGAGACAACGATAGTGAATAATAACTGAAAAAGGTGTGTAAGGTACTATCCTGAGGAAAATCACATTACCACTACACTAACCAATTCGGTGACAGAAGAATGGGAAAAATAAATATGAGCTATCCTCCATACCTCATTGTGGTATTTGCAGTATTCCTTGCTGTATGTGTCCCTAGACAGAGCTGAGAGAGACACTTTCACTGTCAGGTTGGAAGCAATGAGGCAGTTGCGGGCAGCTAGGTCACAGTGCACAAAGCGCTGGTTTGACAGGTGCTCCATTCCCAGAGACACCTGACTGGCCAGCTGAATAATCTGCGTCACTGAGAGCTGTGGAGGGCGTGGGCTCTTGCTCCCCGCACCTGAAGCCCTTGATGAGTTCCCATCCTTGCCCCCACCTCGAGTTGCCAGTAGGAACTGCTTCAGGTCTCCCTGTAACCAAGGTAATATAATTACATTCAGAAATATATGTGACTACTTAGGAGACTACCACTTGATTAGTTGGTGTTACTAAACTTGTCAGAAACTTCTGTGCTCTCTGAAACAATGGCAAACTTCTATCAGGTTACACAGCACAACAACTCGAAAGACAGCCATCTGAGTTTTTCATCAATTTTATTAGTAAGAAGATTTTAAGTTTGTTGATCATTGGCTCTGTCACCAATAGGGTTTTGTTTGTATTTCTTATTAGTTTTGTCAATATAACAGAAACAGTTCTTCAATGCAGTGTCCCATCTATAGATGCACATACCCAGTCACTATACTCCAGAATCATGTAATGTGGGTCAGCTTCTCGGCACATTCCCAGCAGCCGGGCCACATGCTGATGCTGCAGTTTGTGAAACATATCCAGCTCTCGCTTGAACTCCTGCAATGCCGAGTCCTCCTGAGTATTCTGCAGAGATTTCACCATCACCACTGTCTCCTTTTCCTTGTCCTCACCATCATGGAGTCCTTTAGCCCTTGCCAGGAACACCTCACCAAACACCCCTCGACCTGCAAAATTGTGCTTATCAATTTTCAACTGACATTTCCACCAAGGTGGGTGATAACATGACAGCAGCATCTTCAACCTTCTGTATCCTCCCATAAGCATTCTTCTCATATCTATTATTTGTTTTTTACATAAAATCTTTTGCATATACTCCCTCAGTAGATCTTCCTAATGGCCATTTTCATTAGTTGTGGTTTCCACAATGTACAGGCAATACATGCATATAGAAGGATAAATGAGTTTGATATAGTGAATCCTTATCAAGCATGATTTGCATAACATCATCTGATTTTAAACTGTACTGTGCCTTGTGGCATCTCTGCTTACAAATAATCTATGCTTGAACAAAAATATCTGGTCCACTGAACCCTCTAGCAAGATCGTGCATCTTTCTGTGAGAACCTAACCTAACCTACATCAACTTACAACACTTCTCACTTTCAGAGTAGCTAATAAAAGTGACCCCACACATGCTTTATGTAAATTTTTATTAAGTAAACTGCTTCTTCCAAATTCTCAAAGCTCAATTTTTTCCACCTGCTAAATTTGGCAAAACAATGTCTTTTTAAACATTGTCTTCCAGGAATGTAACCACCATATACAGCAAAAGTCAAATGTATTATAGTCGGCGCAGTAGTTTTTCGCCGGTTGAATTTTCAAGGGGAAGGCTAGGAGTGAGTCACTTGTGCGATGGTATAATGCTGACTGCACCGAGGAGCTTATCGGACTGAACGCCCAAACAAAAGAAATACACTGACCATGCCACCTGAGGTACACAGAGTAGGCCCATCCGCCAGCTTCTCCACTAGCCAAAAACTACTCCGCCGACTATACTATGTTTAATTTATCTTCAAATAAAGTGATGGCCTTGACTTATCAATATAATTTGCAGGTGTTATTTTGGTATAAACTATGCTGATGTAAAAAAAATAATTTAATCAAATTGTGTTCTTGGAGAGCGGATGTTTTGCATCTGCACATTTATTTGTGGTTTATTATAGAGCAATGTCAGTTGCTCAGACTAGATAATGTTAATTTGCTGCACTGGTACAGATAAGAGAGACAGGTAAACAGATTGATTCTATGGTTATTTCATAATGCTTCTTCAACTGTATCAATTGACTGGTGTTAAATTATAGGATAACTGTAAAAGATAATTTTGAAAGGATGTTTGAATTAAGTGGTCACCGCTGGGAGCTTGCCTTTAAGGATGGAGGTAACCAAAATTTGAACCCAAGTCTTCCTATCAGAAATTAGACCATCACGGTCAGACACACGGACTGGCTAAAGTCCTATACCCCAATTTCATTAAATACAGAGCTAAAAGAACTACACAAAGAACACAACATAATGAAAGTTTAATAAAAATAATTTAAAAAACATAGTTGAAAGATTTAAATTTTAAAATTAAGTGAGAAAAACATTTTCAAAATAAACTTTTTTTTAAAGGTAAGGAAGTTCTGTGTAGTTGTGCTCAAAATATTGCTATATGCAACATTAACCGTGAAGTAAAATTTACTTCAAGTCCCCCCAGATAGAATGCAACAACCTCAGTTTTGTGTTATTAAAAGGGATCAAGAAATGTCTCACCTAACAGGACCATGTTCTGCAGGTCTTGGCGTGGGAATGCCAGTCGGTCGTAGCTGCTACTCTTGTTGGAGCGTCGGCTCTGTGAGGAACTGTGAGACTGGGCAGTGTCTGCCCCATCTCCACCACCATCACGCAGCTGCTGACTGGCTGTTGCTTCCTTGAGCTCCGTGTGTTCCCCCCCTGCCTCACCATTCTCGGCTTTTGTCACTAAGGTACAAAATAAGCATTTAAATCCAGAACTGTTTCAGGAATTCTGAGATAAATGGTCACTCTAAACTACAGCAATCTGTGTAAGTTTTGAGAAAATTAATATTAAACATGCTGCAAAAACATGTTAATTCTTAGGAGCAAATGAAAGCACAAGCAAATTAAAATAAATATACAGTGTAACCTCAATGAAGAAATAATTTGTAAAGGTAAAAGTTAAAAAATGCTCATTTTAACATTCTACTGGGTACTCAAATCATCTGAAAATTGTTAGAAAACAACAATGTATAATAATTTTAATTTTTTATATCACAAACAAATATAAGCTTAAAAATATTGTCCAGGAGTTTGAAAGTCATCAACAAATTCAAACATATGCAATTCATCAGAGACCATAACCATTAAAAATTGTTATTCATACCTGCATTCACATTAATCACAGATTAGTCAAATAACAATGTCCTATTTTAAGTGCATAAGAAACAGAGGAAACATTCACAAAACTATAAAAGAAAAAACAAGTGAAAATATTATCGTATGACTGCATCATACACACACCTGTGCTAGATACTGATCATGGAGACTATGGGTTACATTTATTGCTTACCAAAATAATGTTTGATGGAGGAAGACATAGCCTATGCTGGCATTCACTTGGAGAGAATAAATTATGTAAAACCTGGCATGATACCCATAACAAAATACAAATAGTCTGCAGCAATGTTTAGGTATTAATAAACACAATGTTTTATAAATCCCTAGGTATTATACTACAAGAAATACTAGACTAAGCCTGCCAGTATTATTTACTTTTTCCATTAATTTTCTTTGAAGTTTTAATACTTTGTCCTGCATTACAATTAAAGGTTAAAATAATGAACATTTCAGAACGTTTCCAGCAAACATTTTGAAAAATGTCTTCAACCACTAAGGGTTCAAGAACTGCTGTTCTGTACCATATTATGCTATGCATAAAGAGGTTTGTTTGGTTGATAAATAGAAGACTCATTAGGCTAACAGAGAATGTGAGTGACATAAAATAATGTTGAAGATTTCTGTCTTCTGGGTTGTTGCGCTGTGTAGTCTGGTCGATGTTAACCAACGTTTCAGAGGTCATACTGCCTAAGTCATCAGGGCGATGAGTATGAAGATTTCTGTCTTCTGGGTTGTTGCGCTGTGTAGTCTGGTCGATGTTAACCAACGTTTCGGAGGTCATACTGCCTCCGTCATCAGGGCAATCTGACAGTGGTGCTTGAAAAATATAAAATTATTGAAGATTTCTGTCTTCTGTGTTGTTGCGCTGTGTAGTCTGGTAGATGTTTACCAACGTTTCAGAGGTCCTTTCTGCCTACACCATCAGGGCGATGATGATGGCAGTATGACCTCTGAAACGTTGGATAACATCGACCATACTACACAGCGCAACAAACCCAGAAGACAGGAATCTTCATACTCACCGCTGTGAGAACCTCAAATCTTATATAAAATAATGTTGTTTAGCATATCTATACATACATGATGTACAATAATGACATGCTGTAACTTACAAGGACACACCACTTACACAGAGTGTCTGTACCTTCAGCTCCGTTAGCATTGAGATATGCCTGTTTTCTGCGTTTGCGTTTGTGCCGGCACCAGATCATCAGTCCCACCACAAGCATCATGTATGAGCCTGCAATACTCAGTGTAATAGTGAAGGTCTTGGTCATCATGGAGCTATCGCCTTCCTGATCCTCACTGGGGTGGTAGCCCTCTGGGCCTAGAATAGTGTGTCACAAAAACACAGCATAGAGTAATGGACTCAACCTTCATAAAGCAATATTTTAAACTATAATGGAGCCATAACAGCTTATCAGTAGAATGACAGGTAAAGTCTGCATGAACTGAACCTATTTCTATACAGATACATCACAAATTGCACAATTTAGACACATCATTCTGAGGTCATCACTGTCGTTCCATTCTATTTCATCCACATTTGGTTACTAAACATTTTAAAAGTCAAAGAAAACTCAATAAATTTAGAAGACGGCTGTCGTCTGGTAGAAGTTATCAGTGTTTCCGAAGTCCTTTCTGCCTCCATCATCAGGGCAATAAGATCTCATCACCTTGACCAGACTACATGATGCTACAGCCAGAAGACAGCCATCTTCAAATTCACAACTGTGAGAACCTCAAATACTTCATAAATTTACACGTGCAAGTGAAGTTTTTGTATCTGCAAACTATGTATAATTATGTTTTCAGTCTGTTCAGGTTCTCTGTCACAAACACAAATACTGTAAACTTATGGGTTACAAAACCAGCATCTTGAATTTCACACAGTAACATAGAGTCTAAAACCAAAAGATAGTGTATTTTCTCACTCTCAGTACCAAGTGAAAATACAGTGAAACACAAGCGGTGTACAAAGTCTCTTCAGATTCACTGCAAACATGGTTACCTCTAGAAAATGTTGTTATGTTGACAAGAAAGTCACTGAAGAAGTTCTTATAAATTCTGACTCAAAAGAATAATTAGTATATGAAGGTATTATTGTATAATGAACATGCTTTTAATTACATGGTAACCACAGAAGCCAAATCTGGAATAGGATTCCGCCAGTGAAAGCAGTCAGGTGAGAGCTCATCTCAGAAATGCATAAAGCATGCAAAAGTGGATAAGGGACTGAAGTTGCATGGCAACACAGACTAATTCCAACTGTCTATAGCACTGACGATGGCAATTTCACCTCTGATTCATCAGAGGTGGACTTCATCCCTACCTCCCCTCACAATGACAATAATGCAATATATTGCAGAAGCCATTACTGCATATTTCGAGCTTTAGTGTTTGATGATTTTCACCACATTCACAATTAGGTAAGTAGCAAGATACTGATGTCACTCATGTATTTATTTATTTATTGCTCATATAATGCTCATGACTAGGGTAATAAAATGTCAACAGGAAAATATAGATCCACTAACCCACTCAACTCGACGACCATATTTGCACAATGATCAAAAACCAATACGCAAATCTACTCAGAATGTTGCTTTTCACTGATCAGTATGATGGTGAAAGAGAGAGAACTTGGACATCTCTTTGAGCATGCCTGATGCATGTCATGATAAAAGCTGAACCATCAGATTCGATAAAAGAATATTTTTCAAACAAAAAATTAATATCACTTTTTGTGCTAAAATGAAAAATTGCTACAATTTCACACACACCCAAAATTGACATAAACCTAATTATTTAATCAATAAATTATTGTCCCAAATATTATTTTAAAAAATGTAGTTGGGGAAGAAATGTAGAGAATCGACATGGCCACGTCTACTCACTCCGCACAATGAGAGTCACCTCCTCCCGCTTAAAGCCACCGCTGTTGCCAGCCGTGCAGCCATACTTTCCACTGTCTGCCATGTGCACCTCCTGCACCAACAGTGTACCATTCTCCAGAACATGGAATCTACACAGAGTACATGTGGGAACAGCATTAGTATTGTCAAGGCATGACTGACACTGTTCTTTTCTAGCTGGGACACTCAGCTTGGAAAATGATCGTTCGTAGTTTACCACAATCCATCCAATTAAATGCAGAAATAATAACGTTCTTTAACATTGTCTGACATAAGTATATTATTATACTTAAACAGTACTAATATGTACCACTCAACATGTTTAAATTTCTCGATTAGTCATTCTCAAGGGCTTTATTCACTACATCATTATTCAGAGAAGTATTGATTACAAGGTCATTAATAACAGGTATTTCAGTTATATTGTAACATATCTGAAAAAGATTAAGAATATTTAGTAAGAATTTTTGACAATCACAATAGTTCACTCATTACTGGTCTTTGTATAAAATCTAGTACTACGAATTGGAGGTTAATGCATCATCCTTATGTTGACGTAGATGGACATATTTCATACTCATAAAGTGACTAGATAATATTATGTTCTGTGTTGTTCTGGAAGAATGCAGTACATTATATGACCCTCTTTACTTCACAAAGATGGTTTTCTTTGTGTTTTTAATTCCTTACGTGTCGTATGTTGCTACAGAGTGAGAAAGTAAATACTGGCTACTTCTGACATTGCAATCAAGAACTCTTCAGATTATCCAGTGTATCATAACATGTAACATGTAGCATTCCAGACATCGGTGAATAGATTGAATAATTTGCTGCTTGAAGGTAACTTTTTTCTAAGCTGTTTCACCATGTGGTCTTCCTTTCATATCCTTTCCAGTTTTTCATACAAAGTTGCTATGGTATTTCATTTTACGCTACCTAATCTCTGAATGTCACAAACTCCCGTCAAACAATTAGGGAGTCCAAAGTTGATTCTTGATATGTAGACCAACTATTCTTAATTAAGTACATTTTTTGATACTTCATTAAAACATGGGATAGCAGATTACTTTCAAATCCGTTATTCATAATCAACCTTCCGTTCACTGCTAAATAACGATATAATTCTTAAATAAATATAGCAACTGTTACAATTAAAAAAGTTTATATACCTTGTTATTGAGACAAACCACCCCTAACAGTTTAATTAATGTTGATACAAAAAGTTATGATGACTAACTTTCAATTAATTCAACATGAAGGAGTTGTACAGTTATAAACAGCCCCATCTCTGCGGA
Source organism: Zootermopsis nevadensis (assembly GCF_000696155.1). The sequence goes on from NW_019060215.1 coordinate 174,551, forward strand.
AGCAACACTACTGTACATGATATTCTTTGCTGAAAATCACCTGCTGCGGTCAAAGCCACTGAAGTTGCTATTCCGGTCCCACTTGACTGTTGGTTTTGGGTCTCCCTCTGCAATGCAGTGGATCATAACAGGATAGCCCTCATATGCCTCGGTAGGATTCTGGGGGTACACTCGGAACTTTGGTGTCACTGCAGCAAACCAACATGTTGTGTCATTTGTATAAAATTCACAAATTTAGAAAAAATATTTGCAAGTAGATACTCAATAAATATTTTATAAAAAATTAAAGATTTCCTATTAAGGTACAATGTCTGAGACTGGTAAGTTTGTCCCTCGAAGGAAGCAGAGAGACGAAGGACGAGGAGTGCGAGGGGGTTGACTACAGGTTGCAACCAACATGACTACTATCAGTGCAAAATACATTTACCTGCTTATTCTCCGAAGGATATAAGACCTCTTCAGTCTGAATCTTCGTCGGAATTGATGGTTTTGAACTGAGACAACACCACACAGTACATATAGCATAACTACCTTACCTAACCCAAATGCTGCCATACTTACCAGTACCAGACAGTAGGGGCATTGTCTTGTGCATAGTGCAAGACTATTCTGCCCTTAGTCTGCTTTGTGGCTTGTTGGTTAGTTGTTTGAAACCCCCAATTCAGCCCTGAAGATAAAGACATTATGTTTCCCTAAAACACTGGTACCTACCTATAAGTTCTCATTACATTCCAACTCAGAAGACCACCAATGACATCACCACCGTGAGAACCTCAATGTACACAATTTATTCACGTCAACTAGTATCAACAGAGTTCTAAAATAGGAGCGATTATGACAACCTGGATGTGACGGGGGAACAGAAGACATACATACAGAATTTTGGTGGAAAAATCTCTCCAGAAGTAATCACATGTTAGTTTGAGAAGATGAAAGAATAATGTGGAAACAGATCTTAGAAAAATTGGCGGTGAATTACATTAAACTCAGACAATATCATTCCCAGTAGTGGTCTTTGGCAACACTTGACTTGAACCTTCAGGTTGAATTAAGAGAGAGAAATTACAGTTTCCAAGTCGAGAAATATCTTAAATAACTGAAATTACTGCCATGGAACAAAACCAATGAATATTAAAAGCCCATACAATATCTGTCAAAAATACTTTGGCATTGTTTCAATATCTGATTGCTTTACATTTTGCACTGTTTTTAAATTGTTATTACATAAATGCAAGAACAAAACTAGCATAAAATTCACTATTATTTTAAAAATATTTTGATATATAACACTTGATGCCTTGACCATGTAGTTCAACAGGAATCTCATAGATGTAACATAGTTTACTCGCACCTACATGAGATATCTCACACACATCACATGAAGATCGAATGGTGTTCATAATATCTCATCAAACACAACTAATGGGAGTAAACAGGGATATGACTATACTTGGTTAGTCACCGACCAGGTAGTCAGTACGAGATTATAAAAACCCGGTGAGAAGTGAGAGGCGAACAGAGTTCTGCTTAGGCATCGACTGATTGAGTAAGAAACACGTAAATGGAGAGGCACGCACCTATTACATCAATATCAATAGTGGCATTTATAATGCCCTGAGAGTTGGTGGCAACACACATGTACCGCCCCTTGTCCTCTGCTGTGACGTTACTGAAGTGTAACGTGCCATTGATGTCTTTCACATTGTCAGGAATCTCAAACTTCTGTTCCCCCTGTTGACCCTCCTGTAAAAGAACAAAAACAAAATTGGAAACTAAGATACTGTTTAGCAGCATTCATAAAGCAAGCACCACACGACAATGCAAGTCTCATACATAAACAGTTCATTATACCAACATCATCAGATGAAAGCACTAGTAAAAACTTATGGAAAAAATAACCACAGCTGTATACTATAATGTTTTAACCACACATTCAGGGTTAAAAATGATAAGGATTTGTATAGCTACTAGTTTATAAAATGTTAAGTAGTGCCTACATCTCAAAGAGTAGCCAGTTCTGACATTAGTGGGTGGGTGCCAAATTTTTGCCAGGAAATAACACAAAAATTGTAAGCAGGTACAAGTAAAGAGATTGTAAATCATGACCAACCAGGTCTCAAAAAGCTGGGTACTAGAATAGTGTAACTGACCAGACCTTGTTTTGATGTCCATACGCCTACTCTGCTTTTATTTTTCTTGATATCTAGCAAGTTTTTCGACCAGCATATGGGACCGGTACCAACCCAGCATCGTGAGGAAATTGGGGAGCTACAATGGGCAACGTAGCAATGGCTGGGGGTTCGTCGTACTGACCACACGTCACCCTATATCTGGTTGGATGATCGTTCACCTCTGCTTAGGCATGTGAATGTGAGGCCAGCAGCCAGCTAGTCTCGGCTTTGTCTCTCTGAAGCTGTTACGCCACGGATTTCATCTAGCATGTTTACGATTGTGTACTTGAGTTTTTCTATTAACGAGGGCTGTGTGAGCAAGTGTGGTGGAGTTTCTCACAATGAGTACTGTATGGAGTCTCTTCAAGGAAGGAGATCAGATCCATTACTAGTGAGTAGTCTCTAAAAGGAAGGAGACGCAATAAAGATACTTGGAGTTTGACGCAGTTGTTACCTTCGTGTGTGTTCGATCCCCGTTAGTGACCCCGAGTCCCCTGAACTAGCGGAGCAAACCGAAAGTGTGGTGGATGGTTATAATAGAAATAGTAAATAGTGGCCACTTCCAATATTTAATACATAAAAACACAGAAATAGGCAAATACATATGAAGTGGTAGGCAAAGAAATAGAAGTTATGACACGGCAAGGAGAGGCAGATCTAGAACATGAGGAAGAATGATAATATAAAAACAAATATTACGCAGATTTGCAATGGATAAAGGCCAAAAAGAGCAGATAGTTTTTGTCTAGGTATTGCTCTCTTGTAAGACTTCATCGCCCTGATGACGGAGGCAGTATGACCTCTGAAACGTTGGTTAACATCGACCAGACTACACAGCGCAACAACCCAGAAGACGGAAATCTATTGCTCTCTTCCTGGTATTAATATAAAAACAGATTACATAAGACTATCTGTAGGGCAAATGCTTGCAGATGTAATCTTTACATGACTTCCCCAATTTCTGGTCAATGTGAAGACAAAAACAATTATTTGTAGAACCTCGAGCACTCATACGGTAGGTGCTGTCATGCCCAGTCATAATATAGCTGTAGAGAAGAACAGCAGCTTAAATATTTGGGGCCCAGTGTTCTAAAAATAAGCAAAGATACAAATTTGCAAAGTCTAAGTTTTTGTGGAGGTTCTGATCTATACCCAGATTCAGCTGGAGATGAAATTTATGATTCTGTGAATGAGGACTCCTTACTCCTAGACCGTCAAATTCACCCATGAACATCCCTATAATATTGTATTTTAGTGTTCAAAACCCTTGTTCCACCTCTGGTACCCACTTCGGGGAATGCATGGTGTCTGCCCATCTGGCATTATTATTATTGTTGTTGCTGTTGTTGGAATTATTTGTTAAACTTTCCACAAACAGTATGCCACTACTTTTAAATATAATACAATAACTTAATATCAGCAAAGTAACCATGTAAACTTCTGATGTAAGAACACTAATAATGTCTATGTATTACTGCTTTTGTTTTGGTTTTCAACAACGAAACACAAAATTCTTTGAAAACAATCTCAATTTTTAGTTCAGATTTGCTATCACAGTCTTTATACCCTGAACAATTTGTTATGGAAGAAAATTTTATTTAATAAAATAAATGAGAATAAAACTATAGTACCATATACAAATGTACAGCACCTTGAACCATTTGATGACAGGGGGCAGAGCACCCTGAGCCTTGCAGTATACTCGTGCTGATGATCCCAGCTCCAGTTTTTTGTTCACAGGTCGAGGTGAGAACTTCAGTCTCTCTGTAGAAAGGAAAACAGCCCCATGAAAGCAAATCAGAAGCAGCAGCTTGGCACAGTTCAAATTAAGAACGTGAACCTATGAAAGCCCTAATTTCATTATGCTTTACCCTCAAGAGCTACAACAGGCTTCAGAAACTCCTGATGAGTGCCATTTGAATTTTAAGACGTGAACCATAAACCAAAAAACAGATGGAAGCAGATTACAAGCAGTACAGATTATGCTTAAATCAAAAATCAACAACAAGAAATGATAATGTAGGATTTAAGGTTTTCATTGGGGTGAGTTTGAAGATGGCTGTCTTCTGTGTTGTTGCAACGTGTAGTCTGGTAGAACATCGGTAAACTTCTACCAGACTACACGACACAAGAAACCAAAATATGGTCATCTTCGAGAAAGGATAAAATTTTGAAACTGGACATTGGGCAAGATCTGAATATAAAAGCACTTGCGGAAAGTCAAATTAAAAATATAGCGGTATGAACATATGTTATGGGTGGATTAAAAAAGGATTCCTGTTTCAGAAATGAAGATAGTAAATAAACAATCACTGGGGGAGTAGAAACAAGGATAAAACATCAGGTGTCGAAAGATAATACAAAAGAGAGTAGGGAAGGCATGGAGAGACAGGCACACAAAGGGCCACAAAAGAAAGGAGAAGACAGTAGTACAGAACGATGTAATGAAATGCAATCACCAAGATAGATATAGTATCAATAAACAGCAACAATCAATAACTGTCACTCCGAAATACTGTGTTACTTTTATAAACATAGTATTACATCTATGAAGAACGGAATCAAAAACCGCTTTTGATATATTCCAAGTGCCAAAACATTGTTTCATTTGAAATTATTGCAACCAGAATTCCCTGGCATCTTACCATTCTTCTGACACCCATCTGCCTGAACCAGTTTCTCCTTCTTCGGTTCACACTTCAAAGAAAACGTGTCTCCATTACAATGACCTGTCAGTTAATGCCGTTTAGGGAAATAACCACAGTTTATTCCAAGAACCATGCAAAACCAACAAATATACCCTGTAGGCAAAATACAGAGTTACTACCCCTGAACTTTAAAGGATTTTCTAAACACACAGCAGTGACTAAGTCTGCTTCAGCGTTATTTTACACGGGCACTAGACCAACCTTTGACGAGCACGGTGGCTGGTTTGGAATGAACTGGTTTGAATCCAGTAGTGTTCACTAGACAGCTGTAGTTCCCATGGTCATCCAACTCGATCTCAGAGATAACGAGCGTGCCATTAGATCTGTTCATCTTAATGCGGGAACCATCTTCACTTATCAGCTTGCCATTCTTTCTCCACAGAACCATCGTGACAGGATGAGCCATGGCATGGAACTGACAGCCTAGGGATGCAATGGCTCCCTCTTCTACGGACATGCTCAGTGGGTCTGACACTATGTTAGGTGGAGCTGTGAACATGTTACATACGTTGCGCTTTCATCTATAGTTTCTACAGCAGTGGATATAGCATGTTTACCAACTTACATCTAAACATTACAACCTAAATATTACTGGCAATGCGTAGTGCTAAAGGTTCAGGTTTGAATAATTCACTGCAAAGGTGAGTATAAAATACAGGCACTTTCAACATCCAGTTTCGATATCATCGCAGACATCAGTATCCTATCCGAAGCCACGGTAGAAGATGTCACGCAGACCCATTGAGTTGCACACACAGTTTCAGTGACTCACCCCACCATTTAGACTAAAAGGACTACCGATTAGAGCCTCTCATGGTATCACTCAGAAAATCCATGAGCATTTATACATTTTTCATTTTACGCACTTTTGACATGTGCAGTGATTCACAGGAACGCATCCTCTGCATGCAACAAGAGTCACCTGTACAAACACAACTTGCAGTATGCACTTACTGGACACAACAAGTTTGAAGGATGCCATCCTGGTGCCAGCCATGTTCTCTGCAACACAGGTGTAATTGCCCGAGTCATCCACAGCTCTCGCGGCCTCAATGATAAGTCGCGACTCATCCACTCTTACCGGCCCGCTATCGGTGACAGTGTGTCCGCGCGGGTCGAGCCACCAGACACGTACTGGGGGATTGCCAGCCACTGGTAAGCATGTCAGCTCAAACTCTGCCTTCTCTGGCACAATGCGTGTCCTGCTGTCTGGCAGAGGTGGCTCAAATGAGCTGCCAGTCAGTTCATCTAGATCTTGGGGGAAAAAAACATGCACTCTATCAGTCCTACCGGCAGCACGGGTTTCTCTCTTCCGCGCCTTTTTGAGCAATACGAGAAAGATTACGAGAGGAGGGTTCTCTATGCAAGGAAGAGAGTTTCATAAAATGTCACTCTCTCAAACTCTACTAGGCATAGTGCAACTTGAGCCATGAATATGTGTATTTTGTACCACTTTAAAGAATATACATTAGAATGCATATTACTGTAAACTGATTAGCCTGTGCAGGCACTAATCTGTCTGAGAGTGAATGTACCCAGAAATATTAAATATAAAGTCTCTTGTTCTTTATTATTTACAATAGAATATAATGTTATTTGTTGGTTTATACACTAGTTTAAGACATGTATGCACAACTCACAAGCAATGTTCAACTCTGAAGTATAGGTCTGAGGTTCTTGGTTTGCATCCACAGGAATCCCCACACAGGAGTAAAAGCCCTCGTCAGAAGCTCTGACATTGTGGATCAGCAGAGAGCCATTAGCAAACACAGTAATTCTGTAACAGTAACCAGCGGCGTCCAAATGCACTTGGTATCTCAGAATGCCGGAGCTTGAGTTCGTGTCAGAGGAATAGAAAACAAATTTCTAGTTGTGATCAAGATTAACTTTAATCCCTTTCAACAATTAAAAATTTTCAGTTTATTTAGTAGGAAAGAATTAATCTTATTTTGAAACATTACAAAATACTCACAGAGTACAGAATTAATCATGCTCCAAAATTTCTGACTTTATGGACAAGACCCAATCATAAGTTGTCATCATTAAGATCATCATCACTCTGATTTTGTTAGCCAACTAGGCTTTACATGCCAGCATTTCTTTCTGTACCAAATAACACGTGAACGTGATGAAAGAAAGAGCTGGTATAGAACCCCCACCCCTCCCAATGCACATGCACAAAAAATGAACCAAAAGGGAGAACAAACTTAGGAGAAATGCCCAAAAGTTAGAATATTCAGTTTTTAAAACCAAATGAACTGGGCGAAATACTTGGAAGGATCGTGATAATACAACCATTAAAACAAAAACAGTAATCTCATCCCACTCGGAACATTCACAAGCATTGGGTTCGATTACAAAATATACATTCAAGGAAAATTACGGTCTCGAAATATTTGTGTGTCTGGTATATGTTTATAATTACTGTCCACAGACCAGGAGAAAAGCCCTGCGGGGGGAGTCGTTTCTGGTGCGGTGCGGGGGGAATGTTTACTATCAAGTGGACTAGAGGCCTGCTATTGGTGGGAAGTGTAATACGTCAGAGTTTTACGCTACTACACAGACTGAAAACATCAAGCAGTTACGAGTAGCGTGTAGTGAGCGCACCTCTAATGTGTTCTGCGGGTGTTGTGATAATATTCTATATTAAATCACTGTGCCACTGTGAGGTAATCTTAAAGCTATACCCACTACAACACACAAAGCGTGTTGTCTGTTCGTTCAATGGTTGTGGAACGAATGCTTTTAGGATGGGTCGTCACTCACCGCGAAATCTTGCGCATGCGCGTATAACGAATTCCTAACAGGGTTTTTTTCCTGGTCTGGGGAAAAAACGTATTCACATCTGGAGGAATGGATCTCAAGTCAGATTTGATGCAGGGACCCTGACATGACTCCCAGCTGCATCATGTGCAGGAGCCCTTCGGTGTTTAAAAGTCCCTTCCTATCAGTCAACTGTTCCTTATATAAATATTTATCAGAGTCGGCACAGCAGGCTCAAAGACACAAAGCCTGGCTACAGTTGGAAACCCAACAGTAACTGTCAAATGATAAATATTTGTATGAAACAGCATTTGAGGTTCACCATTGAGATAAACAGCCTTGTGGGATGTCACCTCAACTTGCTTCTTCTTCCAGGCTGATAACTCACACCAAATAATTTAATATTATGTTTGCAACTCCATTTCTGTAGACCAAACATTAACCTCTAAACTCTTCAAAACAAGCACTGATATTTTCAACCTACAATTAATCCTACAAATTTTTTTTCGTATCCAGTACACACCATTCGGCATTGGTGGTTAGCAGGATTCACGACCCATCAGTACATGGGTTCGATGGGGACCGCGACATTTAACGCTCCTGCTGTGACCCCCTTTTTTGCGAGATGATGATGAAAGTGGAAACCCCGGAGGAAAACTCCGTGATGCCTAGACCACGGCCTTGCCCAACACAAGTTTCAAATATTTTACCCATACCCCACCTGAGCCAAGCTTTCTTTTATTCCAGCCCAAATGAAACCCAATCCATTTACAATCTGCACTGGCTATCGTATCATGAATTAATTATCTGATGATGCTCAAAGAACATCTGAGGTTATTTTGATGTATCAGATGCCAAGTTTGTAAAATGTTATCTCAAACTATTTCTGGAAGAGAACAGCTACAAAAATCCACAAGAAAATTAAGCCAGTGGGATGTGTAATGAGAATAATAACAAGAATAAGAACGGTCTGAGAAAGCCACTGCTTATAATTTAAATTAGTCTCAAATCCAAACATTATATGTTACCAGACCCAAAATTTTGTGGAGTCCTTATTACCATCCATTGAATTTAATATATTTAAATTGAATTAAAATTATAATACAGCTTCTTATTTTCTTCTTAGTTATCTTAAAAAAAATCTGTCCCTTACATTCGTCATTCATGAATCAAAAATTGTTTTTTTATAAAGTTTAAAACATGTCCCTGAACTGACTTAGCACTAGTGTGAAAGACATATACACCAAGACAAGTAAATTAAATTAAATTATCTTATGCTTCCTCGTCTTACCAACAATATTTAACATAACCTGACCCAGTCCCTAGCCATCATCTACCAGGTTTTCATAACCTCACTTTTTACAAGCCTTGTAACTTATAAACTCAGTTGAAGTAACTTAACATTTTCAATCCATTCAGACATTACTTCCAATTCCTTCTGTAAAGAATGTCACTTGTCTTATCTACAATCCTCATAGATTTATCCCAAGGATAAAGTACACTAAAATTACACATGAAGGACCAATCCGAGCTAAAGTAATGTTTACACGCCACATTTTGTAGCTTTCATCTTACAGACAACAATTATAACATTTAAATCACTTTAAAATACAAAAATATGCCAAATGTGACGTCAGGGTTTCTAATGAAACACGTCTAACTTCAGTTCTAGGGCAGTATTCAAGTTAAATACACGTAAACAATGTTGTTATAGTCCTTCCTTCGTGTCTCCAGAATTCGTGATATCAGGTTAACTGCAGTTAAACCATACTATCTAAATGATCTGATAAATACTATAAAATCTGTTTGCTGTGTCTGAAATGTTATCATACAGAATTCTGTATTTTTCAACTACTTTTCCCTTCTTTTTTTTTTTAGGATTTACAATTTCCTGGCAAACAACTGATTGCTCGGGCAAACAAGATGGCTCTCAATGTAAGAAGAGCTAACATTTAAGTAATGTAGCAAACCCGAATTTCAAATTAGAAACTCTTTAAGTCAAAAGTTGTCATCGGTTTGGTGCATTTTAACAGTCCGAAGGATTTAATCTTCGTGGTATCGCCTACTATATATGCCATAACATGAGATGATAAAGTTGCGTCATATTGTGATAAATATATATTTGTTTAAATCTTGTCAGTCTAATCACAATAAAATTCCTATTAAATATTAAAATATTACCATAATTAACATTTAAATATTTAAAATATATTAAATGATGTTCTCTATCGAAATGTTCGATTTACATTAGATCATCACTTTTTTACACGACATGTTTCAGTTCTAAAAGAACCATCTTCAGGTGCATAAAATTATATAAACTTAAATATAATTTCTTAAATGCAACTTTTAGTCAGATGTTTATCAGATTTCAAATGATGTTTTCATCCAGATTTTATTGTATTTTTAATATCGTATTCGAAGTTGTTCTGTATATGTGCGTCGTGGTTAACATGATTTTGTTAATTATAGTAATATTTTAATATTTAATAGGAATTTTATTGTGATTAGACTGACAAGATTTAAACAAATATATGCCATAACATATTAAAATTTCACATCGGTAATTCAACAGTTATCATTATCCGACAAAATTTTTAGAATCAATTTCTCTTTTTTTCTGTTGACAAAGTATTTCTTTCTGGTGGCCTTGCAAAGAGAAATATTCCATTTCTTGCTTTTATCAGCACAGACTGGGCTCCGTTTCGAAACCTCAATCAAAGCTTCGGACAGACGGACCTAACAGAGGGCCGAATGGAAGATGAGAATTGAGGAGGCCATGGACCGAATACGGACCGGAGAGCCATAGAAGAAGAAGTAACAATAAATCCCATAGTTTGAATAAGGCAGGAATTACTAAATACTTAAAATCTCAGTCTTTGGGCGTTTAACAGAAACTAGCAATGTCCACTGAAATTTCACAGGAAATCCAAAATATTTCTTATAATGTACCATTAAAATATTTAGTTGTTTGAAATGAGAAATTGTATCGAACACTTCTCTATGACGTGCAAAGGTTTTGGATGACGTGTCTAATTTTCAAAACAGGAAAAAAAAATCAATCATTTCCACTTGTTTGTTTAAGAGGAATTTCTTTTTAGCATTTTTTCTAAGATGTGCTGCTGTATATGTATTCTAGTCACACCTATGACTCACTTACAAAGCATAAAAAAATCAATAATCTTCCCGACGTTGTCTCTCCGTAAGTAACACTTACGGATTCACTGCTTCTTATGACATCCCCTATGCAAAAATTAATTATTTTCCAAGGTTTAATCTCCAACAAAAACGTTTTTCTTACGAATTTACAACCTTTTCATAACTTACCACTTGGAAGAAACACGCTTTGTATGATATGACGTTTCTGGGTTGTTGCTCGGTGTACTCTGGTAGAAGTCTACCAGCTCATCGCCCTGATGATGGTGGCAGCATGGACCTCTGAAACGTCGGTAAACTTCTACCAGACTACACGGCGCAACAACCCAGAAGACGGCCATCCTCAACAAATATGCTGTCTTGCAAGTTTCTTTCAACACCCCTGTGACTAGTTTTCAAAATAGAAAAAAATCAATTTTCAAAGGATTGTCTCTCTCTCTCCCCCCCCCCCCCAAGTAATACATATCATACTGAGTTGCGTCAAAGTTTCCAGTTGAAGGTCCGAATGTGATTTGCCACTTCTGTCACTCTGGGATGAAACCCCTAAAAGGCAATGTCTTACGTAAGCGATAACGAGCGAGCTATGCGAGCTGCATAAGCAACATGGGGTGTCATATGACATAAGGGAATCGCTTGTTGTGTCCTACATGAGAGAAACACACGGCCTTCCTGCGCATGCCCATTCCCTGTACTGCACGGTCAGAGCTTCCTTGCGCATGCGCCTTACTGGCCAGCGCAGCGACCTGCGCGAAAATATCAAAATATCTGATCTTGAACTTTGGCCGCCGACCGCTTCGCTGTAACATAGGACAGCGCCACACAAACAGCCAGTTTGATATTTCCGCTTCAACCACGCAACTCGCACCGCTCGCTTTTAATCGCTCACGTAGGACAGCGGGTATGGATCATGTGAGTACCTGGTGCTATTTTTTGATATAGGATCTGTCTTCCCCTTGAAGTACCACTCAGTTATGTTAGCATTCTGGTACACGCAGTCAAACTGAGCGGAGTCACCCTTCCTCACCAGCTGATTACGAGGCTGAACTTGTATGAGGGCCGAACCATTTTCTGCAAAAACATGCCAGCACACTAATTTTTTTTAAACCATTTCAACGCTGAAACTGAATGAAGATAATAGTATTCGGGACTTTTACCACTGACTCCAAATTCCTTCACAAGAATTTCTAACGCTAAAACATTAACATTTCTATTTCAATTACACTAACTGAGAAGTTAAAATTTAGTATGTCACATTTCAATATAAGTTCTTCATAAAGATCCAAAATTGCACATAATAATAACTTTAAATTTTTAGCAACAATTTTCCCCTTCTTTACACACAGTTTAAAATCAATCAAATCCAAATTTGGTAACAAATTTATTTTGTTTTCGTGTTAATAACAGGCTATTCTACAGTCTTCTCCGCTACTCTACGTTGTGTTCTGTGTACCTTATTTGCAGCTGAATACGTCTACATAGTAGAGACTGTTCATTTGTAATAAAATAAACTCACCTGCTACAGCCAATGAGAAGTTGTCAGCACTGTTTCTGGACCCGGCTTCATTGCGAGCAACGCACCGATACACTCCATTATCTTTTGGTGATACATTCTTTAAGTGCAGCCGTTTTTTACCGAAGCTCACAGTATCTGACTTGGTCAAGCGATCTGCATTCCTACAGGATTCCAATCATACATGGAGCGTGTCAGGGTTTGTTATTAATATTAATTCTCTCCATGCTGAGATTTTTAACAAAAAACACATTACTTTATTTCATATGTTAGTAACACAAACTGTCTTGGTGGAACAAAGCATACTGTAACCCTGTAAAAATGGCAAGATTGGTTTTCGGTAATTGTCATACACAAACAAAAATTGGAATGGCGGCAGGTTTCAGAGTATCATCGTTCACAGCAGAGAAAGTGTTAAAATGTGACAACAAGATTTTTCTATCATCCCACGCATGTGGTATAGTCGGCGCAGTAGTTTTTGGCCGGTGGAATTTTCAAGGGGAAGGCTAGGAGCGAGTCACTGACTGCACCGAGGAGCTTATCGGACTGAACGCCCGAACAAAAGAAATACGCTGACCGTGCCACCTCAGGTACACAGAGTAGGCCCGCCCGCCAGCTCCGCTAGCTTCTCCACCGGTCAAAAACTACTGCGCCTGCTATGCTGTGCCCTGTTCCACTGTACCAGGATGGTCCATCAGAGCGCGTAATTGCCTCGTAACCCAGTTGCGGACAGTTGTAACAAAATATCATATACGATCTTCTGGACTGTGACGCCATGCCGACTCATAGGTGGGTACAGTGGTCGAGTCGAAACGGTGCGTTCCACGTCCGTTCGAAGTAAAAGGCAAAACGCTCTACTTGACTGCTAAAAGAACTTAATCTCCAAAGCATTGTAATTGATTAGGTCGACTTCAAACAGAATCGTGTCGCTAGCGTATTTTAAATCTATCTTAATATCCAACATGTCCGCCATTCTTGATTCATATAACCTGTATTTGAGCACCTCTACTGTAGTCGGGACGAATCTGTGCGCTCGAGACCCGTTATAAATAAACTTTTCGTTGGCTTGATCTATAGATTTAGAAACAAAAGTCAAGGGAATCAGAGGGGCGGGAGGGGTAGCAGATAAGGAAGCATGTACTATCCACACCATAAACATCATTTCCCAGCGGCAGTTCCTGTGTCGGTAATGTTTTTGGTTTGCATAGTATATGTTTTTGTTTCCTTCTACCCGCAAGCTAGTGACATGCAAAACGCGCATATTCGCCTCAACAACCAGTGGTCAGGGTCCACAAATACAATTGGAATCTAGCACCCACAGTAATGGGAAATTGAAAATATTTTCTAGTCGGAAACACTAAAAAAATGTAAACAAGTTATAAAACGCAAACATGGCTTATATTTCTAGTGCTTTGACCTTTGTGAATGGCCGAGGGATTCCACGGCTGGGACACACGCACGATAAAATCCATGTAAGTCTTCATATAATGTGCTCCGACCTTAACCGAAACCGGAATGAACGACAAATTTAGGTAGGATACACCATTATCAATTTTCGTAAAAAAAAATCCATTCAGCCGTTTTCGAGTTATTCCATGCGTACAGATGAGCAGTGAGATTTGAATAGGTGCCCCGCATTTATGCGAAAGCGCCACACAAGTTCCTCGAAAGTTATTTGTTAAAGGGTTAAACACCATGTGCCTCACCGGTACCACTCGATGTGGACTTCGCCACTGCCGTCCACGCTACACCTCAGAGTGACGTCATTGCCTGCCGCAATCTTGTGGGGCGAGTCTGGCGATTGCAGCTGCACCAGGACGGGCTCCCCCAGCCCTGCAACATAAATCACATCCGGACGATCAGCCCCCGTCCCACGGAACAGACCATGGCCCACTCTGCATCCAGTCATTCAAAGAATTCTCTTCAGTACGTAACTACAGCAGACAGCGCTGACGTGAAGCGAACTTACGCGTTGAGTCTGCCCAATTTGTGGGTAAAATCGTCGAAATCTTTTCCCTTAAGTCATAGCTCGCAAAAAGGAAAACAAGGTTTACTCTCAGAACTCAAACAAAATTCGTTCTTTTTTATGTAACATGAAGGTTCATCACTACGTTCACATCAAATTTCTAGATTAACTGTAATCGCATTCTCCCATCTACACCTCGTTCTCCCAAACAGCCTCTTTCCACACGACGTATCAACTAATAGTTTGCTGTGAAGTAGACCTACATTGAGAAAGGTTCGGAAAAAGTTCCAACTACGGGATTTTGTGGTTGTAATCACAAAGTATTGGGATCCATTACAGCGAATTTATTGATCAGACTAATAGCTACCGACTCATCACGAACGGTCCTGTTCCATTGTGTTGGTACAGTTCATCAGTCAGTGAGCCATTTCACTGATGTAAACAGAATACCGGCTCAAAATAACCTAACCTAAAAAAAAACACAATCACTCGCAATCCTTCCCATGCTACGCGCGAGGTAATTCGCTTGACAACACTGCTCTTTCCGGTCTAGTCTGTGTGAGAAACGTGTCGTGCCATCTCACAACAGTGTGGCCTTTCAATGCTGAAAATTGCAAGTCAGCGTGGACATATAGCCTAATCGCTGAAAGACTTCGTATTGCAGTAGTAAAATGTGATATCGCCATCTTCACACATTTAAGAACCGGCCAACATCCGGTCAGCCATAATCCGATGCCTTTTTTCTCTCTCTAAAATTGTCCACGTGGAAAAATTTAGTTACCAACCTCCACACCAATTTGAAATGGCCACACAATAAAACAAACTTCCCTGAAATTGAAATGCAGATGCCTTGTTTCATCGCTCGTCAATTTATGTGTTTTCACTTGTTTTACCGCTCACGCCCGCCATCTGCCATGCGGTTACGAAACCACTCACTGCAAGAAGGATCTTAGTCATGCAACACAGGTTTATATCCATAGTACAGTACGATTTCTAAAGCACTAAAATAATTTGTCTTAAAACTCATTTTTACGGTTCTTTGAAACACATTAGCGAGCTGCGTATGTCTGCAGGGACTCTCATGGCGTCTAATGGCTCAAATACGAACGTTAGTTAACATCACCACTTGACTTGTTTTCATGAAACTTGATAAGAACTTCATCCCGAGGGGGTAAATCGCATCTTCCGTACTTTCGCATTTTATAATTCATTAGTTGTAGAAAGTAACTTTACTTTACAAAATATAAGGATTACTTACATAATTATAATGGAATTTTTTTCTTGTTTATTTGATATTTTCGTTCTATGTTCTCGTAATTCAGACGGGATTAAGTGCCTCTTCTATGTCGCATTATTCTGTGGATCAGTATTTTGCAAAGGGTGTGCTGAGGCGTGCCGTGAGAACTGTAGAGGTACGCGGCGCGATCTACTTTTTTCCTTCTTACTACAAATGTACTCCTAGGCACACCCCGGCGGTGTGCCAGAAATATCAAAGGTATAACAAAATTACTGTATACTTAGACAGTACTGACAAACTACTAAATACAACATTTATGACATGTTTAAACAATATACAATTTTAAACAATAAATTGGACGATTTAATTACACAGCCATGGAATACTTTAAGATTATAACAATATGTTCCTCAAATATAAAAACAAATTTTAATTAGTAATTTTATTATTTGCATTTGTTACTTTGTGTTATTTTCTTTTGTTTATTACAGTAAAGCGATTTCTCGTACAAAATTACGAGTTTTTAACAACACTAAGGACACTAAATGTTATGATTTACTTTATTTATGGAAGGTTTCTCAACTGCATCAAACGTAAAGGGGATTATCAGACATAATAAATAAATAGAATTAAGCCTATGTCAATGCGAGCCTACTACAAACAAAACTACGAAAAATAACCCTGTCACAATTGTCGGTCCCGGACCGCAACCCGGGACCTCCCGAATGCGACTCATCAGTATTCAGCACCACATCGCGACATTCGGTTTGGTTTACCTATTTTAAATACACACAATTACTCTGATTTTCACAATAAAAACCTTCGAACCAGCCAGCGAATGCTTAAAGAACCGAGAAACCTTCAAAATATGCGGCTGAGCTGTACGTCGCTCTTGCACGAACTCTCGTTTATTTTCAGAAGCGCAACACATCAGCGAGTGAAACAAAACGGCGGCTCGCGGTTACCTCGGTTCGAGGATCGAGTCCCGAAAACAAGTATAGACCCCTACAGGCGATAAACATTGGCGCAGTTCTTAGTTGTTACCAGGCAAAGACAATTTGATCCTACGTTCATTTATCATAGAACTTACAGGATCTAGGTGGCAGAGATACAAAGTTCTTCTTCGGATGTCTTCCGCGATGGTATCATATTACTAATTTATTTGTTTTGGGTTTTATCCATCGCCTGTTGAATGTCTTCTTTTGTCTCAAAATTTCATAATGTTTTCAAAGATGGATCTTCCTTCGTATTCAGGAAAAAACTGTGGGTGGGGAAAGACACTTATTCTTACAATAATTTATTTACCGTCTTTACACAAACTTAAAAATGTTGTTAAAATTACTTAAAATTATAACATTTTTTCATTAGATACTAGGTCTTGTTTCATTTTACATTGACGACATGTTTCGATGTTATCTCATCATCATCAGGTCTATCAATTAAAATCTGTTGCACTTCTTGCTCTGCGTATATTGATTTGTTTTATTTGTTTGATTTTTTAAGTCTCTTCCATTAAATTTGAAGGCTGTGCCCGGATGCTTTAAATCGGGTTGTATGTGATGTGTTGTGTCCGATATTACGGGCCAGTAGATTGCAACT
>NW_019060215.1:193532-214595 GCF_000696155.1 Zootermopsis nevadensis
ATACGAGGTGCGATCGGAAGGTTTCCAGACTGCGCGTATAAAAACCCGTGCACTTATCTCAGGTATTAAATTCATCCATCACCCTCGAAGTAGTTCCCCTGGGAGTGAACACAACGATCCCAGCGCCGCTGCCAAGCCTGGAAGCATCCCTGGAAATCTTTCTTTGTCAGCCTGTCAAGCACCATCTGCGATTCTGCCTGAATCTCTTCTATCGTCTCACATCTCCTTCCCTTTAGCTGAATTTTCATCTTTGGGAAGAGGAAGAAGTCACACGGAGCTTAGAAAGGAAGTTGGGGTCGGTTCTTGCAAGATCTTTGAGCTCCTGACAAACGAGAAGTCGATTCTGCTTCTGGTCCTCAGACAGGATGCGTCGCCTGTGGAGTTCTTCCTTTAGAATCAGCTGACAGGTCCCAACAATGTCGCACAAGTCGTTGATGGTACGACGTCGATCTTCGTAACATTTTCGGGCGTTGTGCTCGAAGATGGTCGTCCAGAATGCTCGTCATCATCGACAGGGGTTCGGCCATTTTTAAAACGTGAATGCCCCACAAAAGTTTGTGCACGACCCATTGCGGACTCCCCAAATGCTTGCTTTAGCATTTCATAGGTTTCCGTAGCCGTTTTGGCGAGTCTTTGGGAAGAGATTCAGGCAGAATCGCAGATGGTGCTTGACAGGCTGACAAAGAAAGATTTCCAGGGATGCTTCCAGGCTTGGCAGCGGCGCTGGGATCGTTGTGTTCACTCCCAGGGGAACTACTTCGAGGGTGATGGATGAATTTAATACCTGAGATAAGTGTACGGGTTTTTATATGCGCAGTCTGGAAACCTTCCGATCGCACCTCGTATATCTCTTCCACGTTCTTGACCTCGGCACTAGATGGGGGTGAGTGGTTAGAGTCAATAGGAAAACATTCTTTCGTGTTGTGTGACTCATAGTAGTAGTTTTTGTCAACTCAGAATTAAGCTGAGAGTCTGTTTATCCGTGTTGAGAAAAATTGTCTGTGCAATTACAGAGAGCAGTAGGCAGACATTATTTCAATGTCAGATAAAAGTACAAGAGTGACTTCCAGTATATGTTTGCAGGACAGACAGTAACATTTCAACCGCCACCTAACGGCATTAATTCATTGACCTTTGTAATGGAGAACTGTTGTTATTTCTTTGAGGTTAGAACTGAATTATTCACATAATGTTGACGAGTTTCAGCTCCGAAGGTTAAAAGTCATGCACCAATTAAAACCGTGCCACAATTCAAGCGGGTGGAATCCGGCTTCTCACCGCGGGGTCCAAATTCAATCCCAGAGCAACCTCTATGTGATTTTATTTTTGTGAATAAAGTGTTATTATTATTATTTAGTGTTCTGTCTGACGACAGGTCCATATGAACAGGATCCTTCCATCCTTTTCTCGGACTGGGACGTGTTCATATACGTTCTTGGCAGATGATCCAGAAGTGGTTTGCCATTGCCTTCTTCTGTGTGTGAATGGAATAATTGTTGGGATGCCACGGAGAAACCGGGGAAGCCCTCGGAGGAAAACTCCGTGTTGCCTAGACCACGGCCTTGCCCAACACAAGTTATAAATTGTGTTGGGCAAGGCAGGATATATTTATTTCCAAAAACAGCACATTCATTCAATGAAGGCTCACAGTTTATCTGTCACGGTCCATAATGTGACAAGGATCAAAACTAAATCATCTTCTGGGTTATAATGTCGTGTTATAATGAAGAAGTTTCCTACCTCTTTCATATTCTAGGTAGAAGTAAAGTTACACCCACATGCAGTAAATTTTTCGGTCTCTGGAATAAGAGATAAAGACTTCGAGGGAATTTCTACTGACCCTTCACCAAATCGAAATATGTTGTAAATAAATGGTATAAAATATAAGGACACTAAAAGAGAAACTGTTTGAACACTTCGATTCAAAAGTGGATGGAGAGAGAGAATGTTTGGTTTCCAGGGTTCCTAAAAGCCCCACGACATTCACACTAGTGTGGTAATACAGATTATGTTCGTGAAGATGAAGATCAGAATAAGTGACATCTTGTCCTCGCACAAAGTTCACCAACTATCACTTGCCTTCATAAAGTGTCGAGTTATGCCACTGTTACACAGTGTCGAGTTGTGGATGCATTAGTCGCCATGGTAACGACAGATTCAAGTGTGTGTACCTCGCGCATTAGCCAGTCACGTACATACCGTGTTTACTTTGAGGTCCGGCTCCAGACTCTGCAATCGATGTCTGGGAGTCGAGTGATCGACTTGAATATGTAACAGTAAACCGACGTGTCTCACAATCGAGAATGTCACGAAACCTATCGATCAGTCACTCAGAAATTTCCGATATGCATGGTGTTAACTCCTTGCTACAAGAGGCTATTTAATTCTTTCGGAGATATTGTAAAACTCTAAGCAAACATTAGTAAATACACTGTTGACAATGGTCGCTTATGATTGATTTTGAACTTGGCCAACTTTTTGGTCAACAAACAAACGATGAAGTTTCGGAGTGTCTGCAAGTAACCAAAGGTTTAAATCTTCATGTTCTTCTTTCATTAACACCTTGGTCCATCCGTCTACCACTTTCATTCTTCCTTACGCCATTCAATAATCTGAAATTTTCCACAGTTGGTGTGGATATATAATATTCAAACGAGTTTTAACGCTTTATTTAAAGTTATATTAAAATAATAGATTAAAGACAAATTTAGACCTTATTTATTTTCTAAACTGAAATCCCAGATTCGAGGGTATGCTCAGGATCTGGATAGAATTAACCTTTTTTAAACCAGAAGGTCTCCCATGAGATTTATGACACATTTTAATCTTTAGATCTGTATCAGCTTGTAGCTCTCATCTATAGATCTCACTGATCGAAAAAGTGCGTATTACTGGAGTCGCGATCATTAAAACATAAACTTGTTAGCAAACTGTGTTAGTTCCAAATAAACTATGTAAATACACCTTCTAGATAACACCCAAAAATAAAACCACAAAATTCGAATAATTAGAAGAATACGTTCCTTTGCTGCAGTGTTCCCTGTAAGAAAAACTTTAAGAAATCAACGCAACCAACTCCGTTATAAAGGACTTCACTGAGCAGTCGTTAGCTATTTAGCTACACAAGACATATCACCTTTTCACAAAACCCAAAAGGCATTTAGCACAAAGTTTAGATTTCTGCTCATATTAGAGCTACTGGGGTTTGATGCCTCTAATACCATAATCCCTCAACTGCTAGAAACGATCCCAAGAAAACTGCGAGAAGTATCGATAACAAGTCGTTGCTTCGAACACTGCTTAAAAATACCGTGAATCGTTCGAAAATGAGGTAACAATTACATTAAATTAAAAAATGTTAACATCAGTTTAATGGGGCAAGTATAAACCAAGTCTTCCGTAATTTAACGATGGCCTTTCACATGTTCAGTTTATTATAGCTCGGATGTAGGAAAAAATAAATACGTTTAGAATCATGGTGGGAAAATGTCTTGGAAAGAGACCTCAGACTGGAATATACAGAACGTGAGAGAATGTTATAATTGTCTAATGTTAGGAACATAAGTTAAGAAGACTCTAATTATATTGAGTTGTTTCAGTATGCGGTCCAATGACGGGTTTTGGTATCAATCGCATTGGCTAGAGCAGTGGTATTTAACCTGGGATACGCGTACCCCCTGGGGTGGGGTACGCGAAGACATCATAGGGGTACGTGAAATTTAAAAAATATATATATTATTTTATGATAAACACTGAATAATCAGTAATGTAATTTATTTAATTTATTTTAGATGTAGATTATATACTATGTATAACTTGAATTATACACCAACAACTTTGGGGGTACAGAGTTGAAGAGAAATTATATCTGGGGGTACGCGAACAAAAAAGGTTGAATACCACTGAAGTATTTTTTATAGAGAACTCCACGGTGCAGGTAATTCTTGAAAAGCTCAATGTTACAAAGCTAGTCATGGAAATCCTGCCACAAAAGCTCATCATGAGACCCTACCTTCAGCCAGTTTAATCTTGTCCACACACTCAATCTTTTTCTTCATAATATCCGTTTTAATATAATCCTTTAATTTTAAGGTTTTAATATTTTCTACTAAAACTGTGAATACGTGTATATTTCTCTCCCATACGTGCCCCGCCATCTAAACCTCCTTGATTTATTCACCATATTAAATAAGAATCTCCTCATTATGCAGGTTTCTCCGTTCATTATCAATTAATTATCACAACTCATAATATTTCTGTGCATACTACAGTGGTCCAAGGATCTAGCCCACGGGGCCTAGTCAGTTCTGGCGATGCCACTACGAACAGTAATTGGTCTGTGCTGTGAGCTATGGTCTGTGTTTCTTAACACCGCGGTCATTAAAGTTGATTACACAAGCAGCGATCTTCCTCTGTTTGTTCAAACTGCAGGCCCATTATTACTACCGGGTCTTCAAGAGGCTTGCTTACACACACAAACTCTGGCAGACGGATATTCCCTCTTTCCCGTCTACCCTTGGATTTTTTAAAGAAAAATGTCTTCTTGGGTTTGTGTATTTTATAGAAACTTCTTCCATTTGTGACACGTCACTCCTAAGTTATCTTTTACTGCCCTCAAGATGGCAGGAGAGGCTGATTTCGTTGACAGTATCAAAAACCAAACACATTTAGAGAAGAAAATGATTGTTTATCGCTTACAGCGTGGAAATAGTTAAGACAGAGAAACGAATTCTTATTTCAAATCTTCAGTTTGTAACCATGGAAAGAATCGTTCACAGTTGGTAATATTTGTCCCATTTTATTAAAGGCAAAATCCAGATTTTTGTTAGGTTAGGAAATCCCATGCAGAGTCCTTCTGTTTTAGAATCGTGGAACTTTATTTGATTTGCCAACTTTTGCAGTATTGAAACTACAAATGGATTTTGTTAAACATAATATAATATAAAATTAACCTACAATACGTTTTACACGACTTCAGTCAGGCAGAAACTTAAATTTCAAGGTGTCCAATCCTTATCTACGAGAAAAGTAAAGTAATTTTGAACAAGGTAGCTCAGTTATTAAAACAATGCTTCAGTCTCGAAGACCGGGAATCGATCCCCGGCAGGGTAGTATTTCTGATTTCTCTCTTCGCCATAACAACCTAAACCAGATCGACGGCCTGCCCATCATCCTGTTCAGTTGATATCGGCGTTACGTTTTTCCTCTTGGGTGAATCGGCCTGCGAGTGAAGCTAACCAGTCATCCCAATCTAGTGTCGAGGTTAAGAATATGAAGTCAGTCACATTTCGATATTTACTGGTATATTTTTAACAATTTTATTGGATCATTATAGCAAGCTGTGAACTTGAATACAGAGAATGTACAATACGTTATTCGGCCTCGCACACAACCTACTACGTCATCTTTCAAGCGCTTGATATGGGGACGAAAACGTGGGTGGTGCACCAATCGACTAAGAGCCTTTGTAAAAACATTCTAATGGAGTATTCACGTTCAGGGTCGCAGTGGCCGCGCGGTCTGAGGCGCGGGCCTTGTGCCGCTTGGTCACTGGGACCGTGGGTTCGAATCCCACTCAAGCCATGGATGTTTGTTCTTTGTTTTTCTGTGTTCAGGTATAGGTCCTCTGACGAACCGATCACTCGTCCAAGGAGTCCTACCGAATGTCTACAGATCAAGCCAACGAAAAAGTTGGGACCTGCAGTGCTCAGGCACTTGAAGAACGAGTAGTTCAAGTGTTCAAGTACTCAAGTAGTAGTCACGTTCAGAGACAAAGGTAGATATGGTATAAGGTAGAGGAGAACGGAAAAACAAAAGAAACGCGAGTTGCACAACACTCCGTAACATAAAGATTCATAAGGCATAAACGCAAATCTATATGGAAAAAAGAAAACCTCGGGGAGAAAACTAAATGTCCCCCAACGAACTTAAAAAAGTGAAATGAAATATATAAAGGTAATTTAATGGTCTCACAGCGTCAAGACACAATACGGAGAAATGTTAAAAATGTTTCGGGTCAAACAATCGGTACCCAACAGTCATATTCGTTTCTCGAAAACAATGAACAATTTAAAATATATATAACCTTAAAATAAAATGAACTAGCCTACACGTAAGAATTTACGGGCAATAGTACTCAAAATTTCAATGGAAGATTTTAATATCAGCAGATGACTGTCTTCTCAGTTGTTCCGCTGCTATCGCCCTGATGATGGAAGGCAGCAAGGACCTCTAAAATGTTGGTAAACTTCTACCAGACTAAACGGCGCTACAACCCAGAAGACAGTCATCTACAGCACTAATTTAGTCTGCACGTTAAGAATTTCAATAAATGTATAAATGCATTTCAGAATTTACAAGATCTAACTACATCCACCCATCTCATTGATGGCCTCTTAAGGATATTCCAAGTTTTATTTATCTTTCTGTTAATGTTTTCGTGTTTGTAGCAATGTTACATATATTAAGTGGGTTCCGTAGACGTTTCAAAAGCGCCGTATATGCCAACTGTTCACTTGTCCATCTATAAATAGGGCGACCCTCGGTTCTCGCTTCTTACAAGACTCTTGACCAACGAGAGAAGAACGCTCCCTGCATTGTGTGAGCAAAGTTTGTATAATCAAATTATCATACTCCACATCTCCAAGGAGAGTATGTCTAATTAATTTCCATTTCTCTGCCTGTACGGACTGCCACCCCTTGCATGGGACTTCTTCCACCCCACTGCTAATGAAATATGAAGTTGATGGATTTCACCACCGGTTAGCCTCAGAAAATTAACGGTCCTCAATGTCGGTACACGCCACCAAAACCAATGACTCCATACGAATGCGGCTAGGGGGGTTATTGAACAACTGGAAGTAACCTTACGTGTCAACATGTCTGCTACTTTCATGAAACTAACATGTGGATTCACAGCCCAATAAGTTTCTAGCACAGCTTAGGAAAACCAACTCAAAAAAAAGGAACCTTGGGCCTAAAATCTAGTTCTGTTACGCTCATGCACTTTGCGTAACATCCCTACAAGAATTCTCTTCCACAGAGACGTTAGTCTTCGTCACCAATTCCAACTCTGAGGATCAGCCAGCCCGCCTATTCACTGGATGTCTGAGAATCCTTTTCCAGTTAAGAATGAGTGGATCTCCCCTCTCCACTCCACGCTTTTCAGGATAGGCACTGTGTAAACTTCATTTTGATAAAGTGACTGACATATATTTTGCTTTTGCAGCAGACTAAAACACAGGCTGCTGATTAGGCCTGTGGTCAAAATTTGCGATGTAACATTCTGGAATGAACTGATCCAAATGAGCGATTTACCTGACGGTAAGCGATTGGATCCGGTTCTTGGCTCTAAAGATTGATCACTGACCGATCACGTCACCAGACAGTCAAAGGATCTCTCTACCAGAATTCATTCGCAGATCCGTGCTAAATGACCGCGTCCTATACTGTACTGGAGTTATTTGAAGCTTGCGCCAAATAAATCTGTCACGGCAAGAAAACAAACTAAACACCTTCCACCTCTCCCACTATTCCACCATCACAGTAGCTATAGTCGGCGCAGTAGTTTTTGGCCGGTGGAATTTTCAAGGGGAAGGCTAGGAGCGAGTCACTGACTGCACCGAGGAGCTTATCGGACTGAACGCCCAAACAAAAGAAATACACTGACCGTGCCATCTCAAGTACACAGACTAGGCTCGTCCGCCAGCTCCGCCAGCTTCTACTGCGCCGACTATACATTGTCACTCTGGACGTAACCATAGTGCTGTAAACATTACCCAACCTTGAAAGTCTCCATTCTGCCATGCCAACATTGAAGGAGCCTTCGTGAGCCAATCAGCTTCAGTTACTTGCTGTATGATCGCTTGGGTGGCAGAGTTACTCGTGTTACATGTGAATACTGCGTTTATGTGAAGCAGATAATTGGTGTTGAGCAGAAGACGTTCGACTGATATATCAAACATGGACGGCGGAAGTCTCGACACAGAAATGCCATAGAGGCGGTGTATAAAGTATTCAGTTACTTCAAACGCTAAGCAGACGCTGGCATGTCAGTCTACGACGCTGCCTAACAGCAAGAACGTCTTGCTGAAGCGTGCAAGGAATAATTGGAAAGGTAACGCCGTAATTTTTATTTCACTCTCCCTGTGGCCCACCCGCCTTCGTTTGCCTTGTCACTTCAACTACGCTGTTCAACTGCAAAGGTTATTCCTATGTAATGCCTACGAGGGTGGAATGTCGTGGTCTTTCGAAAGCTATGCTCTATTATCCTAGCATCCACCTTGACAAATTGAGGAAGAACCACGGAACACCTGCGTCCGGACTCACGGTCTAACTAAATGGCTTACCGAACCCGAAGGTTCATCACCGAATTAGCAAAAGCCCTCCACCGCACCCTGTCCTGGGCCAACAAAATCCAGTCTCGTTCAACTCTTATCTCCCATAGATCCCGCCTAACATTATCCTCTCATCTACGTCTAGGTCTCCCCATCGGTCTCTTCCCCTCAGGCTTCCCAACCAATACCCGGTGCACACCTCTTGTCCCATCCATGCGCGCTACATGCCCCGCCCATCTCATTCTTCTTGACTTAATCACCCTGACAATTTTTTATTAAATGTTTGTGTTACATACTTCCATTTTGTTAATCCATGATGCCTGCAACTTCTATTACTTCCATTTCTACAGGTGTTAGGGCGTGTAAACATGGTTACGGGGCATGTGAAGACACAGCTTATAGCCCATGATAAAGAGGTATATGACATAGCCTTTAGTCGGGCTGGTGGTGGACGTGACATGTTTGCTTCTGTTGGTGAGTACCGATAGCTTTAAAATAAGTAAGTAAATGAAAGTAATGTAAGGCAATGTTGGAATCTTTAGAAGCAAACTTAATGCAAATATTTTTTTTTCTTTGTCTTTGCTAAGAGGAAATCTGACAAAGGATAACATTATGGTTGTATCACATAAAA
The DNA here is from genome assembly GCF_000696155.1 of Zootermopsis nevadensis. The sequence goes on from NW_019060215.1 coordinate 202,500, forward strand.
GTACTCCATTTTATGATGTGGATTGCCATGAATGTGATGGATATGTCATTAATCAGAATTGGGTGGAATTATGTTCAGAAATCCCGGTCTGCCACACGAAATTCAAACCATCAGTTTTCTTCATTCTGTGTTGGCGTTAATTTGCCTTGCAGCCGAAGTTTTTGTCGGTCGATTCCCTTAAAAGCCGAACTCCCTACATTATTCTGTTTCACTGCTGATATCTCAAACCGTACTATTTCTTATTTCACATTACTGCTATCGTAGCTCATTTTCCCGCGTTGCTCCGTTTTGAGTTCGCTCAATATCCGACGCCGCTCATGGTGACGACAGCGGCATGATTTACAGCTGATCGTAAGGGAGAGTGGACTCATTTCCGTAAGTAGAATGGGCAATCCCCCCACAATAAATTGGTTTCAGTTTCATTAATGCGCCCAATCGCTTGTGAAGCTTTCAGTTGCTATAGTCACGGCCTTCTGTTCATATGGTTGGTCTAATTACATGCATCGCCCTGATGGCGGAGGCAGTATGACCTTTGAAACGTTGGTTAACATCGACCAGACTACACAGCGCAACAACCCAGAAGACAGAAATAGCGTTGGTTAACATCGACCAGACTACACAGCGCAACAACCCAGAAGAGAGAAATCTTCATTCTAATTCCTCTTCATGATATCTTCCGTCATTTCTCAACAGTCAAAATACCTGACTGTCGCCTTGTCATCGAATACGCCTGCTTCTGGTCTTCTCGTCACGTAAACTACCACTAGCATGACAGGTCAAATCGGACAGCGCGTTTTAGATTACATCAGCATAATTAAACTGATTGCTCGCGAGCCAAATCCGGCCCGAGACCGTTTGTGATCAGCACAGTAAAATTATTTATTAATTTTTGCTACTTAAAATCTCATTTATTTTTATTCAAAAATATTTGATTAATAATGTGATTCTTATCTCGTCTGCTGCTTTACGTACAAAAGGCACACATGTGAATTGCTTTTAAAGAAACTATTGTAAAATGAAGTTTTCCGGGTAAAAACTGTGTTAGATACAAGCTGTTGCATGAATAATTTTTTAGTAATATTTAATCCGACAATAATGTGTGCACATTTCAATAAAATTTGTATTTAAACATATATTATGACAATTGCTCATTCCTGAATGGGCCAAGTATTGTGAAAATAACAATTGGTTATTAATTTTCAAAAATATTGCAACGAAGGGTTTCATGGCTCTTGGATCCAATGGGAAAATGATCTCTGCCAAAGGAGAGAAAAAGATTGTACCACCCAGGGTTCGATGATTCAAGCTGCTGACCTTAACGGTATGGATTGGATCGTTCCACCAGAAACTCTACAAGTGCCAAGCGCGAACATCACAGGCGATTTACGAAATGACGTGGACAGGCGGACGAACAATGTCGAGTCATCACAAATTCCAAGTTATGATATCGTAAAAATTACAACAGAGTAAAAACATCAATACAGGGGCAATTTTGGAACAAATATGTAACTCACCAACAAACAGCGTACAATCGGAAGATAGTATATATCTGTATCGCTTACCTGAACCAAAACAAAACAATTACACAGTCGCCAATGTGACAACGCATAGAACATCACGCCCTTACGTAGGCTACACGCAACACACAGCTGTCGGAGAAGTTGCGGCATCTGCGCGGCGAACAGTGTTTGTCGGGTCTTCTTAAATAAAACCCAGAGGCCGTGACTTTCATTAATAAGGATCGGAGATAAAGCAGGCGCTGTTCAAACACCAAATAAAGTCGACAACCGATCTCGTCACATCCCACCTTTGATTTGACTAATTCAGTTAAGTTGGCGAGTACATTAGGCGATCAAAGTGATTTGTAGATAAAGTGGATCTGATTTGCTGATCCGCTTTGCCAAGCTAGTTGCTCCGTAGGAGACGTACTTAACCTCAAAGCCATTCTCTAAACGGGTTGCTTTGCTCCTAGCGCCATGTTGGAATAGTAACATGATAAATGTTGCTGACCTAAACGAGGGATCACGGTGGGTTTGTGAAATAATAGATCAGGAATTTTATCACTTAGAATATAGAGAGTCATTCACCGTTGAATCCACTTGAATACAGGCAACTCTCGGTTTACGAACATTCGCTATAATGAACTTCAGAATTCATTCAAAATTTCTTAAAGTCGCCAACAGATAGAGTTCCTTATAAAATTAAATGTCAAACGTATATTGAATATAATTGTAAGATTTATATAAATAAACTTTTAAAAAATGTATTTAATATAATAATAATCCGAAAAGTATTATATGATAATTATACTGAACTGTTCTTGGTTAATTTAACTAATCTAACCATTAAAAAACGTTGGTTTACATGCCACGTCGCGTAAAATGTTTTCTCGTGGGAAAGAAATCGGTAATTCCCCCTTTAAAATATATAATATTGTAAACGTATTATATAGACCATTCGATGTTTAGTACATGGTTTTAATGCTTAAAAATGGCTGCTAACGTACACGATACGTATCGTAAAAGCTCAGGAATGGAAGATACACATAACGAACAAGAACGTATAACGAACAACGATTTGGCAAGGAACTCGTCCGTAAACCGAGAGTTGCCTGTACACAGTTTCACCTTGAATTAACGCCTTATGCACCTGATAAAATCAACACAAAATTATTAAAATAATTAAATCTGCTTCTGCAGTTCTGTAATACTTACTGGCTCACATGCAGAGGTTAAAATAATTAAGATTACGTGGGAGCCCCTAGAATTTCAAATTAGTAAACTTATAGCAATGAAGATAAAAGTAGTAATCACCCGTAAAACATGGGCAAACCTACCAGGCTACACGGCGCAACATCCCAGACGACAGTCATCTTCAAGAATTTTTTATTTCAAACAAATTATATATCCGTAGATTCATTCACCATGTGAAACGCGGAACCAAAATTATGACAACTACATATGAATTCGAGTTCAATATAACATATCGACTGATGTAATTATTAAGTGAACGGGACACGGAATGAAAGAATCTAATCTCGGTTTTGTCCATCGTGAAAACCTGAAATCTCATAGGTCTACTAAGGCACAAATTTAAGAATTTTGCCCTGACAGGCCCGGCCAGACGAACATTTTACCAGAGCCCGAAGTTTAACGTCAAATATGTTACTGGTACCCAACCTTCGTCCGACTTCTTTTTCCAGCCAGACTAAGCCTGACAGTTATTATTATTATTATTATTATTATTATTATTATTATTATTAGTGTTCTGTCTAACGACAGGACCATATGAACAGGATCCTTCCATCCTTTTCTCGGACTGGGACCTGTTCATATACGTTCTTGGCAGATGATCCAGAAGTGGTTTGCCATTGCCTGCTTCTGTGTGTGAATAGAGTAATTGTTGGGATGCCACGGAGGAAAACTCCGTGTTGCCTAGACCAAGGCCTTGCCCAACACAAGTTATAAATTCGGGCACCGCCGGGATAAAAAAATAACAAAGCCTGGAGCAGTGCAGACCTCTAACGTATATAGGTAATTACTCAAAGAGCTCCCATGCTGAAGACTAAATAAAACAAAAGAATTCTCACCGCCGCAAGTCTCGTTCTTGTCTTCATTTGTGCCAGCACTTCGCGTGATAGCCTTCATTTGTTTAATATCTTAGCACGACATCGAAGCGCAGTCGTGCGAGGTTGGCTAATTAAACAGAGGCTGCTCTTAACTTGGGGTGAACACAGCTCAGAGTCGTATTGAGCGCAATCTAGGAAAGGCAAATCCACACAAGGAGATGACTAATAAGCTTCGCCTTCAAATAAAAGTATATATACCAGCGACATACGTGTCTTGTGCTGTCTGCGACATGTAACATGAATAAAAAAACATATGCGTACATCACAATGGTTGGAAATCCTCCTCCAAAGAAACGCTGGGATACTGAGATGCGTAAGGGAGGATAATATTAAAAATGAATCGTAAACAAAATGTTAAATGGATTCAGCTGACTCAGGATAGTCAGATAGTGTGAATTCAAAATGATTGATCAATAATCGTGTTCCATGACATTTTTTAACTCTATGTGGTTCCTTTTAAATACCACTACGGCTCTCTGCTGGTCTATTTAGATACCACTAAGCTGTACAGATACAACTACTATTATGAACTAGTTTGATTTTATTTTATAACTTGAATAAATGGAAGAAACTTTGCTAAATATGGTGGAAATAGGTTCTGAAAGGATCGTAGTTCCTTTAGTTTGATTACTGACCGTGTGAAATATTTTTCACGAGCTGTACCACTGTCGCTACTGAGATGAGTATTAAGTGGTGCCTTTCTGCTTCCTGTCGTTTGGTAGAGAAGAAAGCAAGTCCAAGTCGGTAGATATGACTTTTGCGAACGTCTAAAAACATCTCTTATTGCATGCAGACATACGTTGTATAAGCATTGGATTTTATAATCTCAGAGCTATGCTTCAGTGGTGTATTGCTCTATGTATCAAAAATAATTTCAAATATAAAATTTCCCACTACGCCGTATCCGCTCGGTCTGAGGCATAATGCTTCGGACTGGCGATATGGAATGCGCGCTGGTTCGAGTCTCAGTGAAAGAAATTTCTCATGAGATTTTCGACCGGTGCCAACCCAGCATCGTGAGGAAATTGGGGAGCTACAATGAGTAGCGTAATCCGGTCATGAAAACTAGCAATGGCTGAGGGTTCGTCGTGCTGACCACACGTCGCTCTATATCTGGTTGGATGATCGTTCACCTCTGCTTAGGCATGTGAACGTGAGGCCAGCAGCCAGCTAGTCGGCTATGGCTTTCAGAGGGCTGTTACGCCACGGATTTAATTTAATTAGATATAAAATATTTATATTCTAAGTAAATATGACAACTACAAATCCGATGGTTTTCCTTCACTGTATGATACATGGCAAAAAACTTGGTGTGGAATCCTGGCTTCCTTGGACACGTGTCAGAATAAAATGACTTTTCTCTCCTGCCTCCTTTCACTATTACAAGGTACACAAAATCTTACCAGGAAAACTAGTGCAAAGAGGAAGGCTTGAATCATATGCTGACGCTGTTTGCCAGCCTCAATTTGACTCCAGATCACGTAAAAATGGGTAAAATAGATGGCGGACTCAGTCCGACATCGGACCGGAACTCGGATTTTTTTAAATGTCCGACATACGACCGCAAAAGGTTAAAGGTTAACATCGAGCCGGTTAACATTTATGTATGTAAGAAACGCCTGTGTCCGCCACTGCGTTGGTCCAGGCAATCTTCTGAAAGTGCAGCCATGGGGTTGAGTCACCAGGGTGGAGGGATGGAATACAATAAACCATGATAACGGGCCAGAAGTAATGAGCAGTAAAACTGAGCGGGGGGTAGGAGAGGGATCCAGCCGGCAGTGACGGGGTCCGCCATTGCATTTATTTGCAGCGGGAACTCAGCAATAAACATAAAGATTATCCACGTCTATCAGAATACAGCAGACTTTCTTCCTGTGTCTTTTCCTTTTCCTTTTCCTTCTTCTTCGTAATTCCTTTATTTTCTTCCTTTAATATTTTCCCCCCATCCTTAGTCCATTACTTTATTCTGTGTTTCTATTTTCATGGTTATTTTACACATTTATTTCTTTTCCTTGAGAATTTTTCGACGACTTCTAATAAATAGTGACTCATAATTAATCACCTGTAGGAAAATGCGGGAGTATTCGAGACGCTTTTCATGACCTCTTGGCTGAAATTCTTGCCCCCGATGAATCTTGTGGCGAAAATTACATCAGTCCTACGTCGAGATTCGCTGCAGTCGTTATGGTGTTAAAATGTCTGCGAAATTCTATCTACCTCAATAAAATTAAGCAAATGTTTGTGATGCACGCTGTTGGGCTTTGTAGCGGTTCTTAATAATTTCCCAAGCTTCTACTTTATTTATGAAAAAAAAACTAATAAATACAAAATTACAGTTATTTCAAATGGGATTATTAATTATGGGCCAGTCCGTAGTTTCTCACGTATAAATACGGTAGAAATGGATTACCCTTAATGACGTAATCCTATCTACGTTGTGTGTAATCATAATTGTTACTTTGTTTTAAATTCAATAATAAATAACTGCATTGAATTACTTCTGCGTGTGTTCAGCTGTGAATCATGCCCCTCTCTTGCTTTGACCGGCTGATGTCTGGAATTAGCCGCGTTGAACAAAGAGGAGGCCCCTAGCACGTAGAGATGGCAGATAACCTATATTGCAGTAGGGGGATCGATGCAACTGTAATGCCGAAATGTCACGCACTCTCACAAAAGAAATAAATTATTAAACATTAATAATAACATTTTAGAAACATAAATAAAAACAAGGGACAAAAATATATAGCCCTAGCGTAATGTGAGAAAACAAAGTACATCATAACTTTAAAAACAATTAATTTGTGACAGTTTTTTCCTCTTAAAACATATTCAGAACAGAACAGAGCAGACAACTGTCCCTAGACCAGATATCTCAATTTTAGCGAAGTAGTTAAACTTCTTCGGCAAAGGCGGAGGATAATCACAGTTTGCGAACACGCAGTCACAATCGATATTAATTCTTTAGCAGTCGATTCTTTTGTTCCGTCCTTTATTTTCGTACATACGACTTTAAGAGTCACGCTACACTTTATATAACTAATGTTTTAACATTCACGACGTTTCAGGAGTTGCCTAAACTTCCTTCTTCAGACAATTGGGTTTCATTATAACAAGCAATATCCTTAAGAACTGCATTTTTATTCCTAAAATTACTGACGGCGATTGGAACGAACCCAAGACTTTCAAACACTGCCCTGGTGCGAGCAAAGAGTTGACCTTCCGAGAATCACTCCTTACAATTCGTTGAATTATATTTATTATTTAGTGTTCTGTCTGACGACAGGTCCATATGAACAGGATCCTTCCATCCTTTCCTCGGACTGGGACCTGTTCATATACGTTCTTGGCAGATGATCCAGAAGTGGTTTGCCATTGCCTTCTTCTGTGTGGGAATGGAGTAATTGTTGGGATGCCAATGAGGAAAACTCCGTGTTGCCTAGGCCACGGCCTTGCCCAACACAAGTTATAAATTCCGGCACCGCCGGGAATCGAACCCGAGACCCCACCCAAGGATTACAAGGCCAGCGTTCTAACCGCTAGACCACCGTAGCGTCATAAAACATTAAACATACAAAACTATATAACTCAATTACTAATATAGGGCGAAACTAGCATGTCACCACATGGATAGCTGAGATCAGGATCAGGATGCAGATGATCCAGAAGTGGTTTGCCATTGCCTTCTTCTGTGTGTGAATGGAGTAACCGGAGGAAAACTCCGTGTTGCCTAGACCACGGCCTTCCCCAACACAAGTTATAAATTCGGGCACCGCCGGGAATCGAACCCGAGACCCCAGGATTACAAGGCCAGCGTTCTAACCGCTAGACCACCGTGGCTTTTCGTTGAATTACAGGAGAGTTATGTTTCGTTTTTCACGAAGACAAAAATAAGATAAGTTTCAACTGAATGCGATTACAAATTTATGCAGGTAAAGGCGTATTATGTATGCCCTGTGGTATATACCACGGCATAAAGACGCACAAGGATGCTTGAAGAAAAGTTGAATGCACACCGATATTGTGCGTCCTTAAACAAAATGCATGGTTTGGTTACGGGTGGTCATCGTCAAGCTTTGCGGATTTACCTTCTACGAGTTTCCGCTATCACAAAGGCTGACTGGCCTCAGAACAGGTCTGTACACAAAGCGGAAACACTTCCCCCACTGGGAATCGAAACCCAGCCACTTTACTGATAGGTATAGTCCGGTAGAACTTGGCCGATGTTTCAGAAGTGCTTACTACATTCTACATACTATTTTATGTCTAGTTGAATTTTTAAGTTATGTACTTTAGGTTATATGGTTTTGTAATATTATGAGTTGTTTTATTTTGAGTGTGGTGTGTTGTTTTGTTGTGTCTTATGTTTTGTGTCTTATTGTTTTTGTTGTCTCATTGTTTTGTTGTGTCTTATGTTTTGTGTCTTATTGTTTTTGTTGTCTCATTGTTTTGTTGTGTCTTATGTTTTGTGTCTTATTGTTTTTGTTGTCTCATTGTTTTGTTGTGTCTTATGTTTTTTATGTCTTATTGTAGGACCACTGCCACCGGGTAAAAACCCATTTGCAGTCAAATAAATAATAGTAATAATAAAATATCAAGATCGCCCTAACGATGAAGGCAGCAGGGACCTCTTAAACGTCGGTATTCTTCTACCAGACTACACGGAGCTACAGACCAGAAGACTGCCTTCTTCGTACTCACCGCCGTGAAAACTTGAAATCTCGCCAGGTAACTAAAAACTTGTATTTGCTCACGTGCTAATTCCGCATTGCGAGGACTTGGGATACCAAATGGAAAGAAAATGAAAGAGAAACCCTCGTACAAAGACGGAGGAGTATAAAACGAGCAGACGCTAAAATTGCTCGCGGAAAGCAAATCTGATCAGAAGAAGGCAGTGGGTGCAGAAGTGGCAAACAGCGGGCCGGTGTTTACAGCTTCGTACCCTAACCCATAAACTTGGGCAATAGTTGCTCCCCTCAGGACCATAAAACTTTATGACCAAGGCATCGACCCGTTGCCATGGTAACTACTCACCCTACACCTTGTGGGCGGGCGTGTGGCGCGCTGCTATCTTCCTCTGTTTCACCGTATTTCAACACGCGGTGTCGAGTTCGATTCTGACACCAGTACAGTACATAAAAGCACGTTACAAGGCTATCAAGTGATTGATATGGACTACATGGAACAAAATGTCGTTCAGATAGTTAAGAAATTGCTTAGCAGAATCTGAGATTCTCATGGCGAACGCTACAAAACTTTGGAACAATAGTTATTTGTATATGGCGACTGCATAAAAACTGACTTTACCGGGATTAGATTCTACAACCCTGTGTGTGTACGAAGCACGTATGCTACCACAGAGCTAAAGCGCCTTGTGACCTGTGATTCTTGACTTAGAATCTGTAAAGAACATCTTCAGGTACACTGTACGCCTATCCAGTCTTGTTACTATTATCGTGATCAAATAATCGTCACTAAATAACCTTCTTTTACGCTTTAGCGTAAAAGAAAACCCAAACATATATCTTTATAATTACTAACAGGGCCACTGTAACGCCTGGACAATATTCTTACCATTAAAATGCGTAATAAGTTGTAGGATTTGATGTTTTCACGGCTGTGAGACCTCATGATTGAGACGCAAGGACCTCTGAAACGTCGGTAAACTTCTATAGTGATCGCAGTAGTTTTTGGCCGGTGGAATATTCAATATACGATAGTATAATGTTTCGTCTGCCTCCAAGAAGGACGAAGAGGTTATCGGACTGAACGCCCGAAAAAAAATAAATACACTGACCTTGCCACCTCAAGTACACAGAGTACGTCCGTCCGCCTACTCCGCTAGCGGTCAAAAACTTCTGCGCCTGGTATACCAGACTACACGGCGCAACAGCCCAGAAGACAGAAATCTTCGTACTCTGATGACGGAGGCAGTATGACCTCTGAAACGTTGGTAAACATCGACCAAACTACACAGCGCAACAACCCCGAAGACAGAAATCTTCGTACTCTGATGACGGAGGCAGTATGACCTCTGAAACGTTGGTAAACATCGACCAAACTACACAGCGCAACAACCCCGAAGACAGAAATCTTCGTACTCTGATGACGGAGGCAGTATGACCTCTGAAACGTTGGTAAACATCGACCAAACTACACAGCGCAACAACCCCGAAGACAGAAATCTTCGTACTCTGATGACGGAGGCAGTATGACCTCTGAAACGTTGGTAAACATCGACCAAACTACACAGCGCAACAACCCAGAAGACAGGCAGCCATCTTCGCGTAATACGTTCATGAGGAATAATTTCGCAAAACTGCAAGCTAGCAGCACTGCCTCCATCATTACTAAAAACCGTTGCCCAGAAGCCAATTTCCTTTCTAGAGATCTAATAACCTGTTATTCACCTTTTCGGGAAGGTATTGTTTGTGTTCCCGGCTGGCCGAAAGCCCGCCACTGGAGTCTACTCTGAGGAAACGCAGATTCCGTCATGGGCCGCGAGTTGGCTTACACGTGAGGGAAATCCCTGAGTTTTTTAAACGGTCGATACAAAAATTGTTAGGCTATCTGTAGATTCCGCTCACGTTCTGCTGTAATATCGAGCGTCTTGCAGAGACACTGGTGGTGATGCTGAAAACGAGACCATTCGGTTCTTCGTTCTCGGTTTGCGAGAGTATGGAAGGTGGTTGGAGCGGACTCTGACATCGGTTTCTGCTAAGAATTAAACCGGATGAACAGCGTTTGCTGCAGTCTCCATGTCCCCAAAACGTCTGTAGCTGTTAACTAACATCAATTAAATTGTATACGAAAATCAAAACGCAGCAAGAATTTCAAAATCAATGTCGTATTTTGTACTTTAGTTAAATATCCCTTTCGTATCCCAAATTTTCCAGCATGGAATGAGAAGACAATAAGAATAATGAATCGGAAAGGAAGCGGGCATGACTTAATTTGAGGTTTTTCGTGGCATTTGCGTAGAGGGACTAACGAAAACGATAATCCTCCATCAGGATAGCCTTTCCTAGCCAGACTGAGACTCGAACCCGCGACTTCCCGAATACAAAACAGCATTGACGGGCACTCAACTACGACGTTCGGCAAATCCGTATATAAGAATTATGATGTGCAAGAACAAAATTGGCGTTTTGCGTACAAGACTCGCTCTGAGAGAATGAGACAAGCCGCATCTGAGGAAAATATCGGAATCTAAGAGACATCATGTGACAACAGAATGCAGAAAAGTATATAATGAAGAGCGTAATAATTTCACTTCTGGCGTTTAATTAAAACAGGGTGACATGAGTAAGACATGTAGCATGCATGTCTAAATATTAAACGCTTACAGAATTTTTGTCAAAAAATATCAGAACTACAGACCACACGCAAAATTTAGAAACTGGTGGGGCGGATCTACAAGAAACTGTGAATGTGTTCATTAGATTCATCTGGCTTGGGAGCGGGACCAACGGACAGAATACGTGAACATGGCGATGACGGAGATCTGAGGTTCTCAAGGTGATGATGTCGATAAAGCTCTTCTAGGTTGTTACGATCTGAAGATTGAGACAGACGTTTCTCCACGTGGGGTCACAGCGTAGAACATCGGTATCTTCGCCGCCTTAGAAATATCACAAAGTTAAATTCTATAGGAGACATCTACACGCAGAGTCTGTCTACTGGAAACCCTGCTAATCAAGGACAACTTTCGCCCTGAAGATGGAGACAGTATGTTTCTCCGAAACTTTAGTCTCTGCCTACTAGTTCACACAGCGTCACAACCCAGAACAACATCAACACGTTTGATATAACTTCATATATCACAAAAGCGGGAAATTTCTTGGCAACCTCGCAACTTGAGTTGTGCTTTTACGGAAATACGAAGCACCACACATTTCGTCGAACTTTGAATGCGATGGGGATCTGTGATATGTGCCAATTACCTAGTTTGTTCCCCCACAGTGAGGCTCCAAGTAACCCCGATACCTTACTTCCAACCCCAATGCGACAAACCAGAGGTACAGTTCAGCGCTAAATTACATGGCACAGGTATCAGAAGACAAGCCGACTCTCACCGTGAAGTTACTGGCCTGTCAAACCAGCTTAGAGCGAAGTTACGGTACTTATTTATTCATAAAAAATATGACAAGGTACCCTACCCCCATGAACTTAAAATCCCAGATCCAATATGAACGTGTTTGGAAACTGTGTAATTACTCACGGCTAAACTGATTCGAAGGCGCGTCCTGAAAATTTGGTAAACTAGCCAAGAAGTTTCTCATTCTATGAAACCTCATTATTAGTAATTACAAAAACCCACCACGGATCATTACTGTCAACATATTGAGTTCGATCAATTTTAATATTATTCTCTTAGCTAAGTTAACGTCGCATCAGTCGACTACAAATTTAAGATTTTTATAAAACAAATTCAGTTTCTCATGTCGGCGAGTGTGTGATGTTGCGTCGTG
>NW_019060215.1:216672-234164 GCF_000696155.1 Zootermopsis nevadensis
GTGGTGTCTGATGCTACCACCACCAGGACGAGTAATCCCAGAAGAAAGTCATTTCAAAAGTACGGAAATGCTCATTTCAGCTCTGTACACAGGACACGAGAGAAGCATGTGTTCTCGGTTGAATATTACGCAGACGATAAGCAGAAGGGGCGAATTTGTTTGCAGAGGCTTTAGGTTAGTCGTGTAAGCATCAGAGTGGCTAATATGCCCACCCTCTTTCCACAGCTGCCCTGCCGACAGCTGAACTCGCCAACCGGCTTGCCGGTTGGCTTTTGTGCGCTCCTGAGGAACCACTCTTATTACACTGCGTCACGAGTCCAAAATCCTACGAGATACAACTAGAAAACCTGTGAGCAGGACAGCTCATTAGTTGGGGAGGAGGGTATTTGTAGTTTATTTATCATCTCAGACTACAAAACATCAAATGACAGGATGAATAACACGAAATAAATTTGAAAAGATGTGGAAGGAAACTGTCGTGGCCTAATTTAAAAAGAATTACCCACACACATTCTTGGAGGGAATGATAAGTTTATAACAGTGTTGAGCAACCTTCCTACACTCGCGGCACTCTAAATATTGTCAAAATCATGGCGGCACACCAACCCCATTTTGCAAATCCTGTGGGGGGGAGGTAGATGGTTTATGGCATTGATTGTCCGCGACAACTTCTTATAAATCGACCCCAACCGAAAAATGTTCTAAGTCATTTTTATAATTATCTATCTTTATTATGTCATTTATTTTAAATACATTCATTATTTGAAATAGATTAAAATATAATATTTCCCGCCGTTTGATCCAAAATTTATTAACTATGTGTAAACATTTAAACTTAAAGATACTTATTTATATCTGTACATGTAGATTGCAGAAAAGTACATAGAGTGGCAATACAAATGGGAGATACACATATTATGCTGCAAAATGGTTGTGTTGTTGTACAATTCCACTTAGTAGATCTTGTCTGTCCTCAGTCTGCCTGATCACAATAAAGAAAACGAAAACTCAGACAAAGCAGAAAGCAAGATCAACAATTATTTATCTCATTATGGTTACAATTATAATATGAGGTGAACATTTCGTGGCACGCTTAGATGGCCTCCGCGGAACACCGGTTGCACATCACTGGTTTATAACGATGTTATGATAATCCTAAAGCAACCATAAAACCGGCTGGAGGCCGTAAGCTTTGTAAAACTTCATAGGCCCCATAACGAACGAAAATGCTGATAAACAGAACAATATAAAAAGGACTATTATAAACGAATATAACAAAAATAGATTCTATTTTTTGGGTTAGCATAATGTGAAGCCCTAAGCTGTAGCTTGTAGTCCTAAAACTTAGGGCTTTATAAGCAAATCCGCCAATAACCCAATCTACACTTTCCCATCCTATACACCGACATCAAATGGCCTCCTCGTTTGAGGGTTTCCAACTAAAACGTTCCTTGCATTTCCCATAGCCCGTTGCGTGCTAGATGCCCCGTCCATCTCATACCTCTTCACGTATTCGACATATCAATAATAATAATGTAAAACTTCCGCTTTTGGGGATGATCCTACTTACTAAGAACTTCGGCATGAAGACGTATGGGGAAGTGGAGGCATATATCCACTCTTTTTAACCTCGTTCACTAGGTGGTGAGTGGTCAGCTTCACGCCCCTTCCGGGAATCTAACCCCGGTTGTCTAGTCAATAAGTAGTAAGTCACTATACTAATACCACGGGGAAGTTACAAATACATATATTCAAAAGTATGCTTGCTTACGTACGTCGGTGAGAAGGCAACTAAAGGTATATTTAATCTTAGTTACATTTTCTATATAAAATATAGAAAATCTTGAGATATTAAAACTAATCATAAAAACACGGATGTTCATTCGAGAATTGACTTATAAGAAATGAGGCCTTAAAATATAAAACATTAAATCAAATTCGTGTCTTTCAAATTTCCCGTTGAATTTAAACGAGAATTTTGTTAATGGGAGTCTAAATTTGTTATTGATTCCAGTACAACTCTAAATACTAGAGTAAACAAATTGGATCTTTGACAAACAGGTTCTTGAGTAAGCAGCTTCCAGTGGTGTATTTCAGTAAACCTCAGAACACAATTTAGACATACGTATCTCTCGTCATATCAGAACCCCAAACGTTGGAAAACTTTCTTTAATCGACGCGGGTGATCTCCGAAACCGTACGTTGCACGGTGAAATCTGACCGCGAAAACCTAACGGCAAGAACACCACTAGAACCACGTAGCGTTGAACACTCTTGGAAAAGCAAAGGCAACCCTTGCATTCAAATGATTCGACCGGTTATCGAATCAGTCAGTGAACTCGACGGGATGTGGGGTGTACACAGACGCGGTATGATTCCCGCGGGCAGAGACTAATGTTTGTGTTGAAAGCCAACCTTAAGGTCTGATCCCAGGGACCGACAACTGACATGTACCAGACAGCCTGCCAGAATAGTTCTCACCTCGTCAACTAGAGGGCGCTGACTGAGCTCCCGTTTACAAGAGGCGGCCATCAAAACCATTGCCCCTGCAGCCATACAAACAAACAGGCTAGAATCTGTTGACTGGCTTCTTACACGTCTCTCAAAGGAAGTGACAGAATGTGTTTCGGGCTTCGGTTCAGGGGCTGTCTACAGGTTGTTACATACACAAATACGCTCCACTTGTGGCATAAATGTCGATCTTTTCTACACCAAACTTTTATTTCGACGCGTATTTTTCCACGTAGTACTTAATCAGAACTCATAATTACAAGGTGTAATGTATAGTGTATGTTAACTCCGAAACTACAGAACACATTTTGATTCAAATTTCGTGCTACAATAAAAGTTATACGGCTAACTTAATTTTGGTTTGTATCGATCAAAAACAACGTCTGGTTTACTCGAAACTCAATTCGAACCTGAATTTTTTTTTCTTCAAAAAACAGTTCAACGTTACAAAAACTGTAGGCGACATATACTGAACTAGTATCCGTAACTTTTACGTTATTGGATATGGTGCATCCTACGAGGACAAGTAATTACTGACTTATGTTCGTCGCATAATTACCTTTGCAATAATATGTAGCTCTTATTTTGGAAGAGTGACAAATGAATATCAAGACCGATAAAGCACAGAAAATTGCAGTCAAATGGACAACATGCAAATTCCTCACAGCACACCATTTGACTCTTGTCAAATTAATTTTTTTATTATATTTATTATTTAGTGTTCTGTCTGACGACAGGTCCATATGAACAGGATCCTTCCATCCTTTTCTCGGACTAGGACCTGTTCATATACGTTCTTGGCAGATGATCCAGAAGTGGTTTGCCATTGCCTTCTTCTGTGTGTGAATGGAGTAATTGTTGGGATGCCACGGAGAAACCGGGGAAGCCCCCGGAGGAAAACTCCGTGTTGCCTAGACCACGGCCTTGCCCAACACAAGTTATAAATTCGGGCACCGCCGGGAATCGAACCCGAGACCCCAGGATTACAGGATTAAATACTGCCACATAAACAACAGCTTTCGTGGGAGGGGGCTGTTGAACCTTCTAACTCCCCTTAAATTCAGCCCTGAATGGGACACTAGTGTGTTCATATTTGTGCTGGTAACACTGAGAGACTGATGTTTCAAAATGTAAACTGATTCACAACTTCCAGTTGAAGGACTGAAATTTATCAGAAGCAAAGACACATTTCAGGAAATTAGGTTTTTTAGGAATCTTCATCGTCTATCAGCTACATTGATAGCCCCATGCGGGGAAAAATGAAATGCCCAAAACAAAACTACGCTAATTTTGTCAAAATCACACCAGTCACAGCCATACAAACAAGCTGATTCTTTTCCTACTGTTCATATTTTATTGTTGGAAAGGCCTTCATTCAAAAGCTTCGAGAGGTGAGAATTTAGGCCGAAATAATTTTCAAACGACTCTGAGACTGATTCTTACGTTATTTAAAGACAATTTTTGAACTGAGGAGATTATAAGGCGCGGAATGATACAGAAAGATGATAATCATGATGATCAATAAGAAGGATTTTGAATGCAGTGATCAAAACCTATTCAAAATACCAGTATATTCGACTGGAGAGACTGAAGAAACTCAGGATAGACGGCCTCCAGACAAAGACTGTAAAGTGTCGGCGTTCACAATTATATCCTCTAGTACAGTGGTATTCAGCCTTTTTTGTTCGCGTACCCCCAGATACAATTTCCCTTCAACTTTGTACTCCCAAAGTTGTTGGTGTATAATTCAAGTAATACATAGTATATAATCTACATCTAAAATAAATTAAATCAATTACATTACTGATTAGTCAGTGTTTATCATAAAATAATATTTTTGTTTTTAAATTTCACGTACCCCTATGATGTCTTCGCGTACCCCAGGTTGAATACCACTACTCTAGTAGACCTTTGACATCCCGCATACCACAGATTAGTAACTGATGGCATACGATATACGCACTCATGGTTTTAGCACCTCTGCGGACATACCTAGCCAACAAACCGGCTACAATCAGGAACCATCTTAGCACAATGCAGTCCCAAGATGGCTGTTCATTTTACATGAAGCTCTAAATGATTTTCCATTACCACTGTATGTTCAACTTGTCGACAGATAATCATTTGTAGGACGTGATAAAATGAATGTTTCTGTGAACGTCAGTTGTCTGCCCCCCCCCTCTCTCTCTCTCTTGTGACTCCTAGAAACGAATACGTACAGGTAGTGTTAACGCGTTGATCTTGTATTCCGTCAGCACCAGGGTCGAAACTTGAACCAGGTATCGACTATTGTGATGATCTCGATGTATTTAATCGATCTTTGCTAGGCAAATGTCAAGATAACGTCATAAAATGGCTACTACCACTTTCTCACATTGACCTTAATATGGCTGTCAGTCTCCATCATCAGCAAAACTAACATGGCGGTTGCGCGACAGACTTTCAGGAATAAGCAACACGAATATAAAAGGCAAAACCCTGACACGATACGACTTACTGTATATCTCTGTTTTGATGGATATCAAAACAAGGGACCGTGCGTGATGCTGGAAAATTACTAATAATATGATAACGGCTGTCTAACTATTGTTGATTCATATGTGAAAATGATTTCCATATTTTCTGTTATGCACAAAACCATTTTTAAAAAAGTGTAAGTTCACTTCTGATTTTCTTTCGAAGCAACAGTGATAGAAAACGTCGAAAATGAAATTCTGCCCACCTTTAGTGCAGAGGCGCTACCCCGGCGAATAAAAATATAATCGAAATCCGGCCAGTGTTCTGGAGCAAGAAACATGTACACAGACGTTATCTCTCGCTATGAAAAAAAAAATGTTGTAGACAGCCACGCCCATCTACATACTCCCGGAATACAATGAAAACGACAGCGCTAATTGAATAGGTCATTTTAGTGTATCACTTACGGAGATGCGTTTCTAGAATCGCAATTTATTATCTAACTGCAAAATATTAGGGTTTCATTGAGCTACTGGAACAGTATTGTAGAAAATAACATTAATTCCCACAATGAACAAAGTTGGTCCGCAGTGGCCGCGCGGTCTGAGGCCTGGGCCTTGTGCCGCTTGGTCCCTGGGACCGTGGGTTCGAATCCCACTCAAGCCATGGATATCTGTCCGAGTTTTTCTATGTTGTGCTGTCCCGTGTACAGGTAGAGGCCTTGCGACGGGCAGTTCCCTCGTCCAAGGAGTCCTACCGAATGTCCATAGATCAAAGCCAACGAAAAGTTGGGACCCGCAGTGCTCAGGAACTTGAAGAACGGGTCGTTCCCAGTAACGAACAAATTACCTTTTTAAAAAATCAATATAAAATATGTTACATTTCAGGTTCTTGTGACGGAGGCAGTAAGCATCTCTGAAATGTCGGTCAACCCCTTCCAGATCAAAGTAACTACCAACCATCTTTGGCAATTTGAAAGGTTATTGCTAAAACTGAACATTATTTAATTTTGAAGTTATATATTATTAATAACCAGTTAAGGTGCTAGTGGTTGTTGGTGCTTACTTCATCCTGAGAAACCTCAGGGGATAACAAGGCATGAAACCTCTTACCAGGCTACACGGTGCAACATCCTACAAGACACCCATCTAATACAACATATGTACGTACACCTGGTAAGATTAACATACGTTAAGATGGTCCATCCAACCACCAACCAAAAAGCTAACCAAGGGCGGAGTCTTGCACAAGCGCAAGGCATCGTCCCTTGCTTGGTTAGACCACTCCTGTGTACGAAAAGCAGTGCTCCATAAACTGTAACAGGGGGATGTGCTTGCGCTAACGAGGTTTTCGTCTTGGTGGAAGGCCTTGACATGTTCAAACTAAAGGTTGTTGCTACTGGTGAGAAGTGATCCCATTAGGCGAGTTGTCCTTTCAGAAAAGAACTTTGGTTGGAAGAATGCACGGGAGTTAAAACCCAGAAGAAGTGCGTTCACTTTGGTTCATGGCCTTAAAAACTTTGGGGTGGGGAGGATTTTAGCTGAAGGCATCCATGACTGGGGAAAGCTTGAGTATCGAGGATCATCCCCAAGACCCACTGTCCTCCCTCTACGAGAAACTACACTGTTCTGGGTTATTTGGCCTTAACAACGAACGCCCTTCGATACGTTGACGGCAATCCTCCAATCTTACAGCCGGCGCTCCAGTCTACCCAGATTGGCCTCTGGATAACCGGCGAGAAGCGATGGACTGTGTGGGTCCTGGTTAGGTAAGCAGCATACTGTGCTATAGTTCGACGTGGCGGAAGGTGTACGTACAGTCCGCAGACCAGGAGAAAATCCCTGCTAGGAATTCGTTAAACGCGCATGCGCAAGATTTCGCAGTGAGTGACGACCGATCCTAAAAGAATTCGTTCCACAACCACTGAACGAACAACAGACAACAGGCTTTATGTGTTCTAATGGGTACAGCTTTAAGATTACCTCACAGTGGCACAGTGATTTAATCTAGAATATTATCGCAACACCCGCAGAACACATTAGAGGTGCACTCACTATACGCTACTCTTAACTGCTTGATGTTTTCAGTCTGTGTAGTAGCGTAAAACTCTGACGTATCACACTTCCCACCAATAGCAGCCCTCTAGTAACATTCCCCCCGCACCACACCAGAAACGACTTCCCTCAGCAGGGCATATAGCCCATAAGATGTTGAAGGCTTTGGCCACGTTGATTTGCCACTTCTCGTCAGTTTCTGTTGACTCTTCCAACAACGCGGGCCAGCTGCGGCTCGAAACCTAAACTGCTCGTCACGTAGCAGACCGCTGGTTCATTTCCCTGAGGACCCTAGTGAGGATTTTCTCGAATAGGTTGCCAACAGTTGGGGGGGGGGCAACTTTATACAGTGACGTCAAGTAGACAGCGGTCTCGTATCACTTTTGTACAATACAACAACTAACTACGAGCGTAAATTGAATCAGCGTTGTACGTGGCAACGTTAAACAGTTCGGACACCTGCTCCTTACATTTTAGTAGGCAATGAAGATATCTGCATGACTGACTATGGTAACAAATTGCACTGTGATACATTCTCGTGATCTTTAAGATGTGAAATGGGAACGTGTCACACGAAATGTCGGATGCGGGTGATTTCATTAGGCAGTAAAAAAAGTTGTCAGTGGAACCACGGTTCCGGAGAATTTGACGTAAATACGTCTATACGGAAAGGAAGTTTATATATTGGCTTTATTCTAAATATTTTATACATACATGCTTTACAATTGAGTAAAGTTTGATTAAGACATTGCTTATTTAACTTCAATTAATTACGCTTGAAATGGGTCTGTACTAGCTGAATGTAATGTAAAGTAATGTAATGTTTTATAGGTAACAACAATGCTAAGTAAACAGACGACGTTTCCTAGGTAACATAACAATGAAGTTACACTTTTTCGTTCCACTTTTTCACGAATGACACTGACCCTAAAATATAGACGTATTTACGTCAAAAAACCAAGTACAAAATGCTGTAGCTACTTTTTCAGAAGTCGTGGGAACTACATAACAATCAAACATCGTGTAACACCATTCCCTCTTCTGAGTTCGAATTACATCCGGTCATGCACTGCTCTCTGCCACGAATAACCTTAACCTCACTTCATCCTCACGGCATTCCACCTAAGATGAGAAGTTATGTAAACAAAGTCGTGTAAGGAGCAGTGCTGTTACTGCTACCTACACTTGTCCCTCATACAACTTCATTTCATTTGACTGTTCTTGTTTGTTTTTCTTTAAATAATAAAATAGCAATGATTCTTTGCTGCGATAACGATTTTGAACGTCATATTGGTTACTATTTATTACATAAACAATGTTAAATATTACAGTTTTAGATGTTGTCTGTAAAAACGACGTGGGGTGTGTGCATATTTATTGGAACAGCGTTTGTCCAGTAACTTCACAGACTTTCCATGAGGAATAAATGGTTTGTTGTGTGATTCGTAGGAATAATGTTTGGCAAGTCAAGTTAAGAGTTTGTTCGTGAGAGTTGAGAACAACTGCCTGTGTATTTACATTGTGTGGCGTTCAGGCGACATTTGAGGTATAGAGAAAGTACCAGATTGATAACAGTAAATGTTTCCAGTACAGATAGTAACATTTCTATCGCGTGTTTCATAAGGAGTGCGGGAGGAGAGTTTGTTCTGACCCCCTGTCAAGTACGATAGGATTCTTAGCATGCTTTCATCATGATATTAAAGTTAAATCTTCCAGTAACGACAAACAAACAACTGGAAATCCGAAGCGTTGTTTACAGGAGGCCGTGATTACTTCTTCTATATTACGCCATCTCTTTTACAGGAGGTTGGCGACATTATGAACAGGATCTTTCCATCCTTTTCTCGGACTGGGACCCGTTCATATACGTTCTTGGCAGATGATCCAGAAGTGGTTTGCCATTGCCTTCTTCTGTGTGTGCATGGAGTAATTGTTGGGATGCCACGGAGGAAAACTCCGTGTTGCCTAGACCACGGCCTTGCCCAACACAAGTTATAAATTCGGGCACCGCCGGGAATCGAACCCGGGACCCCCAAGGATTACAAGGCCAGCGTCCGTGATTACTGGCCTCATGGAAATAACACAAAAACTTGCACACAAGATATTTCAATAACCGTTCAACACTTCTGCTTACGTCAACAAAACAAAAATAATTTAATACCTTTATTAACGCTTTTGAAGCCCAATGGTAATTATACGTACCAGCTGTATCAATAATCTGTAACTTTTTATTTTGTATCTAAGGATTTCGCACGATTTTCAATGTAGGCCGGAATTATTTCTCAAAACAGCAACCAACATTTTTGAACACCATGGTAAATATATGTACCACCTGTTTCAACAATCAGTAACATTGTATTAATGGGTTTAACCGGGGCGGGGTCAGGACGCTGACCACCCATCCCTGTCTAGTGCCGAGGGTTAGAATGGGTAGGAGCTATACCACCTCTCCCCCAAAGTGCCTACATGGTGTGTAGCGGGACAGCTTTACTTTATTAATGGGTTTCGTATGATTCTGAGTGTAAATTGAGATATTTCCTCTAAGAGCGTTAACCAGTTGATGTTTATAATTAGTTGCGTCAATGGGTTAAAGACGGCCCCATGTTCTTTCTGACAAACAACTTTTATACATCAAGTATACCTGCTTATAAATTTCATGAACATAAATTGTTGAACACATTTAATATACGAAGAATTGGCGCAAAATGGTATACAGAGTGAGTCAGAAGTATGTTTACAAACTTCGTGTGCGTGTTCCAGAATAAAAAAAATAAGAAAAAAATGTTCCTATGAACACGCGGTCGCAAAAATATTTCATTTTCGAAATAATAGCCAAAAATAAGTTTTAAATGAATTGAATTTATATTAAAGTGAATCCAGCTTCCAGTAAAGATTTTCAATTAACGTTTGGGTAAGAATTGTTGGCGACATGCTTATTGGTCCATACATACTTCCATCGCGTCTAAGAGGACCTTCATATCGGAGATTCTTCGGTGTACTTTCACCATAGTCTGAGAACTTCTCTGAACGAAAAGTGACCCTGCAAACGTTCGTTGTTCCCGGCAGCGAGTGTACGTTTAGTTGTCAGCAAGATCAGATTTCCCCTGGCGGTGGGCCGCTGGACCTGTAGGAAGATTGGATTTAGTGGGAGTGGGATGGGGTGGTTAGATTTCATCTCAAACAAAACAAGCGTGCGGCACACGACAGAAGCTGGAGACTCACGTTCTACTTTATTGTAAGGGGACACAGCAGTAATTTAATTACGTCCACTTTAATACGTCAAAGCCTTCATCTCAACAACAAACATCCTTTGAAGAAACTGTAGACAACTTTGTACCCCATACTTGCAGTTTCTGTCAGAAATATCTTGTACTTAGGACTGAAGAAAAGTTGGTAAAATCTGAAAGCCTCGGTGGAAGCACGTTTCGACGTGTTTTTGGTTAGGTGCCGTTCCAATCCATTCGGGTACACGGTTTGCTAGTAAAGTACGTTCGGACCTTTGGATGAAGTTAATCCATGTTGTCCAGTTTGGAAAACAAATTAATTTGTTGTTAACATGAATTTCATCCTGACGGACGGGCGTGCAAATGAACTGAAGCAAAGACTCTCACAAATGAACATGCATTTAACGTCTGTAAACTTCTACCACCGCCACGATGGTCTAGCGGTTAGAACGCTGGCCTTGTAATCCTGGGGTCTCGGGTTCGATTCCCGGCGGTGCCCGAATTTATAACTTGTGTTGGGCAAGGCCGTGGTCTAGGCAACACGGAGTTTTCCTCCGGGGGCTTCCCCGGTTTCTCCGTGGCATCCCAACAATTACTCCATGCACACACAGAAGAAGGCAATGGCAAAACACTTCTGGATCATCTGCCAAGAACATATATGAACAGGTCCCAGTCCGAGAAAAGGAAGGAAGGATCCTGTTCATATGGACCTGACCTGTCGTCAGTGGCATCCCAACAATTACTGCATTCACACACAGAAGAAGGCAATGGCAAACCACTTCTGGATCATCTGCCAAGAACGTATATGAACAGGTCCCAGTCCGAGAAAAGGATGGAAGGATCCTGTTCATATGGACCTGTCGTGAGACAGAACACCAAATTAATAAATAAAACTTCTAGGTTTTCACGGCAGTGAGTCTGAACATGACTGTCTTCTGGGTTGTTGCGCGAAGTAGTCTGGAAGAAGTTTCCTAATGATGGAGGTGACCTCTGAAACGTCGGTAAAATTCTACCAAAAGACAGCCATCGCCGGACATGCAGTCGCCAAAAGCACATAAAACCCACAATCACTGCACCAGAGCTTTGAATTACGTTTGAATCACAGACCTTTGTGTTTTCGTGATGGTAGACGTTTCCAATTATCTGATTCTGTACAATTTTAAGCACAGCGGAAGATAAGGCTTGAGACAGATACAACTCAGAGAACACTAATTTTAGAATAAGCACCACTTACACAATCCTCCACAGATCTTCAACATCTTTAATATTATCTTCACATCCCAGTCTCGGTTTTCCGATAGGTGGTCTGCGTTCAATATTCAAACGCGATACTTCGAACAAGCGAGTTGGGAGTGTTCGGTTCCACCAGAAATTCAAATTTAGTAAACGTATAATGAATGAACTGCTTCAATAACGCGAGATTATACTTCAGCGAAACATTTGAATGAAGTCTTCGAGAAACGAGGATCTGGAATCAATAGTTGCTAGGAAAACGTCCTCTGCGAAATAATCGTGTCGAAAGTTATATTTGTAGCAAGGCGCCAAGTCTTTGTTGTCTCTTTCTTAAGTTTCTACACGTAAAATACCACGAAACAGCGCACGTAAGTGAACACATTTTCATGAAATTCTAAATTCAGAACTGTCTACAACTTCCATGATACGCACTACGTATCTCGCTTACGAAAACTGGCCCTTTTTTTTCAAAAATAACAATTATTACCACAGTAGTAAGATACTGAGAGGTGAAAATTTCTACAAAAATCCAGCATGGTCCTTCACACACGGCCACAAACGCCCAGAAATTCAAAGGTGATAGTCGACGAGTACTTTGAAAATGTACTTGAACAAAGGCATTTCTTTGCTGAAACGTCCAGCAAAACTGGAAATAAGAAAAAATATATCATTTTTTTCATCGGGACATTAACCTAAAAGTCAATCATGTATCTCATATGACATACGGATAACAGGAGACGAATCGGTGTGTAAGCCCACTTTTGGTTATATTACTTCGTGAGATAACAAAATTATCTTTTTGATTTTTATACAAAGTGCGATCACTGTTAAAGCAGAACCTAACTGTCGCTTCCGGTCTCCAGGCACGAACCGCCTTCTATTGTTTTTATGGAGTGATACTTGACTTGAATCGACGAAACTTCGATGCGCTTGGCGGTGAGTCATGTAGTTCAGCGAACGCAATGTACTATAAAAGTTCCACACTTAAGTAATACTTTGGGCCAAAACTCCTTCAAAAAATAAATGATGGATAAAAATAAACCGAAAACGACACTAACACTTAATTGTGTTATTAAATGCATATGAGGCCCGTCTAAAAAAATACGTCACACATTTTTCTCATGTACTGAAATTTTAATAACGTCTTTAATTTTTTCAGGGGCTATAAAAGAAAAAAAGATACCTACTTGAGGCTACGAACTTACAAATATTGACCCCAGATCAACACTAGTCTCCGCTAGGAACTCACAAATCCGGAAGCGAAGAATGTTTTTCACATTCGTTTTGCCGTGGGTCTTGGTTCAAAGTCTCGGAAAAATCATTCAAAATAATCCATGTTTTTCTTCAAATAAGGCGGACACGATGTTGTCTACTTTATACATGTCTCGAATAAGTAATTGTAATTAAATGAAGACAGAAAAAAGCAGACAAATAAGAGGATATTACAAACAACGAATCATGACGCCAACTGTATGCGTACACCGCTTCTACCTGAGGGCTCTTTTAAACCTTCGGAACAATGAAAATTAAAGAGTTTGTACCAGTAACAAATTACAAAATAAATTCGCGGGCCAGGTTACAAGTTGTCTCGGGCCGGATGTAGCACGCGGTCCGCCATTTTTACCACTGATTTCGACAAAAGAGAAGACAGGTTTAAGTGGAATTTGGTATAGGAGTACTGCATAACAAGGAACAAGTCACTTACATCATCATTAAATCATTTACACATTTGAAAACTGTCAGGTCGCACAAGAAGGCGGGGTCCCAGACACAAACGTCTATATTCCGAAACCGGCTCAGTAGGCTACTACAAGTTTGACACGCTCTTCTTCATAGCGAGCGGCATGGGGTCGGCTCCTCCCCCGAGGACGTGTCTCGAGTTCAGATTTTGTCGGCACGGGTAGCAAATAGACTGGCACCGCAGACCTGCGACGTCTTTGAACCAACCAGACGCTGAGTGTCTTGGAACACGAAGTATTGTGTCCCACACTGGACGCAACCTTCTGCCCTACATTCTTTTGTTGAAATAACTCTTGCAGCTATATGCTCGCTTCTCACAGCGGAAAACCGGGTTCAGTCCCGGGTGACTGAAAATGGGACTCCTTGCCGACGAAGTGACTGCAGGAGGATTCTCTCTCAATCGTTCTACTATTTCTTCCTGTCACCGCTTCATGAGCTGTGCAATAATCTTGGCCAAGTAGCAATTGAGCCGGTCTTACGTTCCGGGTTTCATATCTGACGAGATGGGTCTCGGGGTAATTGTGGTTATTAAAAAAGAAAATAAAGTTTTATGACACCACCAAGCCCGTGAGTCTTTCACACTCCTTCTTCTTCTTCTTCTTCTTCTTCTTCTTATTATTATTATTATTATAGCGTTATAACCCTGTGTGGGTCTTAGCTTGTTCGATGAATTTTTTCCATTCTGTCCTATCATTCACAATTCTTCTCCATCCCCTTACTCCCATCGTCCTCACATCCTCCTCCACGTCGTCTATCCATGTATGATACAATCTAGTTCATGATTCATCCTAATTCTCCAGGACCATAGATTTTCCGTAATATTTTGCTTTCAAATATTCTAAGTTGTTGCTCATCAAAGCTAGTTAATGTCCAGGCTTCACATCCATATGTGACTACTGGTCTTATCAGAACTTTATAGATTCTCAGTTTAAGTTCCCTCCCCAATATTTTAGACTTCATTAAATTCTGATAGGCATAATAGCATCTATTACCATTCACAATACGTGCTTTAATTTCATTAGTTACTGAATTTATAGTATTAATCCTTTCACACTCCTATACACTTTTAAACTAGATGACGAATTTTTACGAAACGTGGAATGAACTTTACTCCGATATACTTCATAAGCCGTTTAGCTCAGTCAGTATACTGACTGTCTCCGGGCTGGACCATCGGGGTTCGATCCCCGACAAGGGCAGCCAAACCGGCTCCGGGACCCATCCATTCTCCTGTCCAATGGGTACCGGGGATCCTTTCCCCAGGGATAAAGCGCGACCGAGGCGTGACTCTGACCACTCACACCCATCTAGTGCCGAGTTTGCGAATGAGTAGGAGCTATAACTCATCTGCCCTTGAACGCCTTCACGGCGCGTAGCGGGATAGCTTTAATTATTTTTTTACAGTTTATTCTACCAGGATAAATAAAACAAGAACATTTGAAGCAGAAACTACATTTGTGCTGTACTAACGCCATCGCTCTGATGAAGGAGGCAGCAAGCACCTCTGAAACGTCGGTAAACTTCTACCAGACTACATGGCGCAACATGTCAGGAAACATTGAAGACAAAAAAAATTCTGTGTAATGTATTTCATTCCGACTATGAGTTCTTGTTACAGTCGGGGGCCACACTATACATAACGTGGTCTTCTTAACCGCGTCGCCCTGCAGTCTTTGGGTTACAAACGTTTCGGAGGAAAGTGTCTTCATCTGAGACGAACTTAAAATAAGTCTGCTGCGACATGAAAATTGAACACTCCCCACGAGTCCATCTCTCCCAATCTTCCTTTCAACACCGCTACTGCATCGTCACTCTGCTCTCAGCCTCGGTAAAGTCCGTCTCCTCGTGCCATGTCTGAAACAGCCGCTGCATTTGAATTAAGCTTCGAGTTCAGAGACTAGAAACGTGTGGCAAAAGAGGCCGGTATGGATCTCCCTGTCTCCTATCTAGGTCCATCTTTATTCTCTTTCATACAAATTTATCTGAATCAGACTGTACTGTTCCTATTCCCTGTTTCCATCCCACTTCCGCCCGTTTCAAATTTCATTCCGTTCCTTAGCCATCTTCATTAACACGGGTCTTCCTTTCGCTTTCCTGTGACCGCAAAGTTTGCACAAGTGAGGCATTTCCTGATTCTCCTCACGTTGTACTTGAAACTTACGTGCCTCAACCCACACGCCATGACGATATGTGAGCTCAGCACTAGGCGAAGGAGAATAGACAGCTTCAAGCTACGGCCAGAGTAAGCATATTAGAGAGAAGGACCCGATTGTACAAGCACCAGAGCTGTTTTAACATTGCAACGGCGAAAAGCAGAATCTGATAATCTTCGCCGGGAATCAAACGTGCTCGGATGTTGTGTTATAGCAGGCGTAGTAGTTTTTGGCCGGTGGAGAAACTAGCGGAGCTGGCGGACGGGCCTAGTCTGTGCACCTGAGGTGGCACGGTCAGTGTATTTCTTTTGTTTGGGCGTTCAGTCCGATAAGCTCCTCGGTGCAGTCAGTGACTCGCTCCTAGCCTTCCCCTTGAAAATTCCACCGGCCAAAAACTACTGCGCTGACGCTACATTTGGTGAGTCAGTAGGTCTCATCAAAGACAGTTTCAAAAAATGCTACAAAGAAATTGGCTGTAGTTACGAATTGCCACGTGGTTCCGACGCGAGACTTTGAGGTTATGTTTCATATGTATCACGAATCTAAAAGCAGCTCAACAGAAAACTGAATTCGAAAAGCAGTTCAATGGCGTATTTTTTCTGTTTATAATTGTGTTTCTATTCAGCTGCAAGAATGTAAAAGGCAGAATTCGACACAACGTAGACTGTTCAATGGTAACATTCATTTGCCAACATTTTGCTCGATTAAAAATTACATGTAGGAAGGCAACATTTCAACTGTCTGATTTCTTGCGCAGATTTAGAACAAACATAAATAAAACAGTAAACGTATCCATAAAGTTCTGTAGGAACACTACCACAACTGATTTTTTTTTTACGGCGACAGGAATGTTCGTCCAAGAACCTCGTTTGTTTCCATCTTTAAAATCTGCTGTCTCGTTCACGATATTCTTCATTCTCTTCACATCCATTTTACATTCTCCTCTCCTTCATTCTGTCTTCACGTCCATAAGCGCCTGACACAATGTTACAGTGACAGTACGGCAATATTTTAAGTGGTAACGCGGACAGAATTTCATCATGGCAACCAGCGTGGTCGTCACTTTCTTTTGAAACAAGCTTTTTAATTAGTAAGCGTAGCGCTTGACACATACCAACTTATGAAAAATGTAATTACCTACCAACAGCTACCACCAGCCTTCAAAAAAATAGTTTGCTGTGGCTGGAATCCATTTTCGTGGATAAAGGACATAACACCGACCTCTAAATTAACAACAGAAGTATAACACCTAAGCTTATGTTTGCGTTTTGTAAAGACAGTACAGGATAACTGAAGGGTTTACTGTAAAGGAAAACATCTCAATTGTTTTATTAACCTGCGACACACAAATGTGAGCTTCTCGACCGGGATTCGATTCCCAGCGGGGGCAGTTATCGCCCCCACCAAACAGCCTCTCTAATGGGTACCGAGGGTAAGGCGGACGAAGTGTGAAGCTGGAACATTCAACTCCATCTAGCACCGAGGTTAGGACACAAGGAGTTATACCTCCATTCCTCATACGTTTAATAAACTACGAGGGACAACTTTACTCAACTTCAAAGTTGCTCAGATGGTTATGAAAATGCCCACCTTTTATGGGACAGGTCTCATCACCATGTCCATAAGTTAAAATCTACACACCTATGTCTATGCCCTTCAGATTTTCCCAACTAAAACTTTGTATGCGTGTTACATGTTCAGCCCATCTGATCGACCTTGGTATTACTACGCTGATAATAGTTGGCGAAAAACATTAATCTCTATACTTCGCGACCATGTAACCTGTTTTCACCAGCGGCCATTTGTCAAAGATGCATGATAGCATAATACAAAATTTCGCCTCACGAAACGAGGCTATTAGATTGTTCATGGGCTTAAATATGCAGGCCCACGATAAAGAAATTCTTGCCCTATAAGAAAGCAATTTGTATCACATTACTAGTGTGAAGAGTTCGTTCAAATGTTTAAATTTCATTCAGTACTATTTATTTTTATTTTATAATTAGCGGGGTTGTGTACGGTAGAAGGAACAGCCACTACCGCAGCTGGATGGATGGCAGCACTGTGCTGTCCAAAGAAAATTTAACACGGGAGTCGGTGTTTTAACGGTGATTTCTTGA
>NW_019060215.1:261984-279951 GCF_000696155.1 Zootermopsis nevadensis
GTTAATTTGTCACATGTTTTGTTAGTTAGATCGTCAGTTTCCTGCTGGCTTGATTTGTAAATTCGTTATCCTTTAATCGTTCAGTCTATAACTCAAAATCAGTCAAATTTTAGACTTTCGATTGTCCAATTAAATATGTATTTTAAGCTCAAACACAGCACAATTTAAAATAAGTATAAATAATATATATTTAATTATTTTGATACAAGGATATGCCTAAAATGTACGCCTAATCCAGGCCTCAGTAAATGGACTATATTTAGAGGTACGAATTCTGTTCGACAAAATATCGTTTCAGAGGTCGTTGCTGCCTCCATCATCAGGGCAATGGTAAAACTACACGGCGCTACAACCCAGAAGACAGCCATCTTCGTACTCACCACAGTGGGAACTTTAAATTCATGTTACTCGGACTCCAAATAGCAAAATCAAGTTCCCAGTTTGCACAGTCAGGGCACTTCTCATAACACGCACGCTTGGTTTCCATTCCTGCAAATAGCAAAATCAAGTTTACACAGTCAGGGCACTTCCTAATAACACGCACGCTTGGTTTCCATTCCTTACGATTCAAAGTACTATTTTAGGTTAGTGAAATTTATTAGTTGATATCAATTCTGCTCGACATTTTTATTGCTATAAAAGACGTAAATCGTCTTAATACCGAACTCTTCTGCCTTGATTGGCTTTTGCATGTTTTAGTGGAGAGAAACCTGTATTCAAGCCACCTACTTGCAGCTTACAAAGAATTACATTCTGCTTCTCTGTCTTGACTACACACAGTCCACAACGTAAAGTACGTTTAGCTAATGTTTTAATTCCCAGATGACCGAACGTAAAACATATTGTGGGGCATTTGTCTTCAGATAGTCTATAATCCCGGAATTCGCCTGGAAAAATCTAGTTCATGTTGAAATTTTGGGTCCAGTTACAATGGGATTACAGGTTGCTGGCGGCCAGTGAAAATAAATATAAAAAAATGTACACTAACATTTTAAAAACGATACAATTTTAAATATGGCCGTCTTCTGGGTTGTTGATCCGTGTAGTCTGGCAGAAGTTTACCGATACGAATCTACATTGCAATATGTTCTGCTACCAGGGATTTAGTTAATTAATGTTATTATTTGTTATTGCTGAAGATTTGTCACATTTTGGAAGAGACCGAATTTATATTGCATTTATTCTTGTTTATAATTTTCTGCATTTCATATAAAACTTGGTGCCATAATACACTCAAATGCAATCGTATGCCGTTTGTAAGGCAATGGCCTGTATCTGGGGAAGGCGATTAGATAATACATCCCCTTATAGCAATAACAAAGGTCAAGAATATGTCAGCACACCCATCTATTGGGCATTTTTAGAATTCTGCCTTGTTTCATTGGAATAATACTGACATCTGTTACGACAGCCTTCAATTATCAGTATTCTCCATCTTCTGCCATCTATTAGTATGTAGGGAATTAACTTCAATGAATCGCTGTAGCGATCGGCGATAAATATCGATTGTAGGAAGTGTATGACCAAGTAAGCTCTGGGATAATACAATCATTTTTTAAACGATTTGTATGCCTTCCTTGTAAATAGTACATAATGGGGCCGTGTTTGTCTGCATGTTTCATTTATGCAACTGCTGATCAGACTTTGATGAAATTTGATTTAAGGATTCTACATTACAATGTTGTCAGGCGAATGTAACCCTACTTTACATGAAGCTCAACTCGAATTCATTGATCTTGACCACATCTGAAAAATTGCGAATGTATGATCTTCTTATATCTGTGAATACTAAGAGCATGATGGATACATACATGCAAATAATGCATTTTTGAAGCCCAGAATGGGAAATTTTGTCTAGTCAAATATATAATTCCTTATGAGTTACTTGAGGTATGACCCCTTTATGCCTAGCAAATGTAGTTATCTATAACAATTTAAATTATTGCCTACAACTTATGCAATGGGTATCAGTTATTTTCCTTAGGTTAAGTGACTTAATCGTAAAGCTGGCCACTCACTTGATCAAACTGACCATGTTAACAATTTATGGAGCTATACCTCTGCTCCCACGTCTCCATGACATGGTACTTATGCATGTACATCTCCATAGTGTGATGTTTAAATACGCACACAATTTTGCTTTTATTACCCTCCATGTGGAAATTTTGAATGCTATCTTCCAAAATCTTCCTGTATTCTTTCCTTCAGGGAAGTGAATTTACCTTATTTAGGTACAAACATTCACAGAGACTACATTCACACATATAAGTCATTAAAAATTGATTCTTTGTACCACATAATTCTCTCCTCCACTTTATGTTATTATTATCATCTTTATGCTTTATAACCCCCTGCAACCATTGCACTAATAAATGGACCCAACATAGCCAAAACCTAACCTTGTATTAATTTTTTTTATTTCTATTGCAGTCACGTATCATTTAATTTTGTATTTGGGTTATATTCTCTCTTACACTTTCCCTGATCTTAATAGACTGATTGAACACATTTGTAATTAAAAAGTCACTAGGAAAGTAAACTTCTTTCTTCACACTTCAATTTCTCCAACACAATTTTCAATTTACCCTCATTACCGAACAATTTGTACCAAGTTATTTGTACAACCTTCAAAAAGCACTGTTGTCCATCTATGCCCTTATGACCACAAAGAGGATGAAAATAATAAAACTCACAAATGCTCTCGTCAAAACTACAAAGAGAAACTTTCATAAATATTTGTTACTTAAGGAAACGTGTATGACAGAAACAGACAGTGCACTAAGTAACGTTGATTTGAAAAGTTGCGGCTTACACAAGTAACGAAACATTTTTAGCAATTGAAAGTGTAACACTGACATGTACAGTACATTCAAAAAGTCACTGTGCAGTTGCAGTTATCCAGTTCATGCAGTCCATCACATGAGGAGACCTTGTTAATGTGTTCAGCGATAAAATTAAACGTGTTAACGCATGCAAAATGTGGTCATTTCCAGTACTACTTATGACACACACTTCATACAACCTGTATGTACTATATTATGTGGTTAACTGTACAGTGACTTTTCATGTCTTATTAAACAGCACAGCCTCAATGTTGTACCCCACCCACCACAAGTAAATATTTTGAAACCTTCATTATTGTATAACCACGTTCATAATACAAACAGAAAAATCCACCTTTATTTTATTTCTTCATACACGAATTTTGCAAAAAGTGAGGCAATTAAAGAAGTACATATGGCAATGGTTCTCAAAGTCTTCCAGATGTAGAGCCATATTCACCCTCGCTTATCAGTATGCAGATTGCAAGATTATGAATGAGGACAATCTAATTCACAAAAATTTGTTAAAAATCCTCCTAACTTACTATTACAAACAAGTTTAAAATAATTTTAACAAAATCAGTCACCACTGACATATTTAAC
The DNA here is from genome assembly GCF_000696155.1 of Zootermopsis nevadensis. The sequence continues at coordinate 265,410 of NW_019060215.1, forward strand.
ATTGCTTCAGTGATGGGTTTAATTTCTGTTGTTGCAATTTATATGCATCCCTCAAAGTGTTCAAAAGTGAAACAAATCCTAGTCAATGATTTGACGTTCCTAAGCTAAAAAGGTGCTCATGACACTTACTGACGTATTAACAAGATGTGTTTTCACATGTCAAGCAATTATTTTTCATCACACAGAGTGACAACATAACAAAAAATGTACACAAGACATACAAAGCAGACTGGCAGGCCACATGTGGCACAGGGGTCGAGAACACCTGACATGTGGCACATATTTCTTGACTCAGTTATCTTCCAAGTCAACACATCCTTGTCCATGATAAGGAAATTTGTGTTTATGTCGGTCATGACACACAGCTCTCAAAATACAGTACAAAAAGAAATATCAGTATTTCTAGGTTGATTAAAAACACATTTGCTAAAACCTGTATTTTAGGCAGAATGACATTGTATGGATAGTCTGTTAAATTTTGAGCTGAGTCTAAATGTGCTCAAAATTCAAAACAGCAACATTAATCAGTCAGGAAATTGTCCAACCAACAAACTGAATTAGTTGGTTTTGGGCTCACAAACAGAGGAACATCAGGTTCTGGATTATGGAGGGTAGTTCCGCTTAGGAAATGGGGCTGGTTCATTAATGGACAATTGAAAATTTAAAAACCAATATATTTTAATATATTTCAAGTATATGAAAATCCTGTCACATAGAAATAGCAGTGAATTTCAAAATATACATCATTTCAGGAACACTCTATTTAAAAACAATCTCCCAATAATGGGTCCACCAGTGGTGTCCAAAACTAATCCTAAATGCAGCATTTTACAGTTAAAATATTTTATATCAGGAAATGAGTTTTGGTCATGCAAGAAACTCAGTTGAATTCACTCAGAAAATGTTACCTTTCAGGGGAAATATAGGTCAGTTTGCTGACTTGTGTGTTATAAGGGAGGACAATGCAGAGTTTTTAGTTTGGTGATACTTTGAAAATTGATTCTAGTGGCTATCTCTTAAACAAACAATACTAAAGTGCCTCTGTAGACCCCTGACATTACATTCCTCTGCCTGACCATATGAACAGCACAATGCTCTTATGGGATCTGCAGTGCAGTTTCCTTTGTATGGCCTCAAATTTCTGCAGAATTCTTCCCTTTTTTTGCCCAAAACAAACATCTTGTAAAATAAAATTTGTTTTAAAGAATGCAGAAAATTCATATAAATGCAGATAGACATGTGTTTGTAAATTTATTTCATAATACTTCAACTTCACAAAATATTCAGTGATGCTCAAAGGAAGTTGTGAATTCTGAGATGTGGGACACGAAAAATTACCAACAAGCTGCACTTAGTGAGAACTTTGGTCATCACTGATTAAAAACAACAAAATTAATATAATAAATAAGATAAAATTAGAGAAACAGCGACACAGAGCTGAAGACACATTGTCATTACCCACATTGAACCTCATGAGACATTTCTCAAACTGCATCCTTCATCGGACATTGTACATTACAAGAAAGCATCACCTATAAATATATTCAAGATTATATATGTTTGAGATGAAACCACTGTGTAAAGATTCAAGACAGCAATTGCCGTATTGCAACACTGTATTTGAATATGATGTTATATTTTTTACTTCTGATGGCAGTTGCAAATGAAGTTGTAATTTAATCACACATTGCTCTTTTTGGGCAGAGCAATGGACCTGTCGTAAGACAGAACACTGAATAATAATAATAATCTATAGGTCATCTGATGATGCTGTAGTGACCAAGGTCAAAAAACGTCAAAGTATATGAGTCGACAATTATTAACTGGGAAGTATGGACAGGAAGCAGTCATGAACTGTTTCACCACCAATTAAATAAATCCCATATTTTATCATTGTCCACTATATAGTGGTTAGCCTTCATCCTTCTATACAAATTCTGGCACAGTAATTCAAACAGGTCACAAATTATTTCTTCCAAGATCTTCCCAAATCATCATTCACAGTCATTATGCCATCTGTTTATATAAACAATGTGTCCCAAAAATTTCAGGACTGATTTAATTACCCATAAAAGGCTGGCTCCATCTGATGAGTTTATTCCTGAGGGCACAACTGTCAATGAAAACTATTACTTGGAAGTTCTGAAGCGTTTAATGGTAAGAATTCAAAGTTTACCCACAGTATCGAGAGAAAGCAGTTGGTCACTCTCGCATGACAATGCCCCAGCTCACAAAGGCATTGTCGTTCGCAAGTTTTTTGGCATCCTAAGGTGTCGTGGTTCTTAATCACTCCCCCTTACGCGCCATGTGACTATTTTTTGTTCCCTAAACTAAAATTGAAAATGAAAAGACACACGTTTTGATGACACTGAAGACACTCAAAAAGCTGCAACCGACTTCCTGGAGCCTATCCCTAAGGACTTTCAGCAATGCTTTGATAAGTTTTATGATCGTTGTAATAAGAAGAAGCTACAGATTGAATGTATTTAGAATAACATGCAATAAAAAATGTAATTATTTTTTAAACCAGTCTGGAAAATTTTTGGACACACTATGTATAACCCATACAGTTGACAAAGAGTAATTAAAAAAGCCAATAAATAAACAATCCCCACACAACAAAAATCACAACCTACAAACATTTTCCTGTAAGATTTGAGGTTTTCACAGCGGTGAGTATGAAGATTTCTGTCTTCTGGGTTGTTGCGCTGTGTAGTCTGGTCGATGTTTACCAACGTTTCAGAGGTCATACTGCCTCCATTATCAGGGCCCAGAAGACAGAAATCTTCAAACATTTTCCTCTTGTGTAATGTGTTTCTGTACAGATTCTCAAAGCCATGCCAAGGCTTAGGTAGACACCAGCTTCTCACTGTGAAATTAATTGTTTATGCTTGGGACAATCCATATAAAATTTGTGGTGGGCAAAGTGGCATTAGGACACCTTTTTTCAGAGTTATTCAGTTTTTCCCTGTTAATGTCATTCCATCAATACTTATGTACAAGGTGAGGACTGGACAATGGGCCTGTTAATGGCTGCAGTTCTACAGACTTAGTCTGACCCTCTGCAACAATAACACACAGATTCCTGACTAGATAGTACCAGTACCGGGAGGGGAAGTTGCACAGTCAAATGCTCCTAACAAGGTCTGGTTTATTCCAAGGTCATGTGCGTGATGTGACAATTCTTATAGTTATTGTCACGCCTGGCAGACCAACACTGAAATAATATACCATAATCTATGAATGCATCACAATCTCAGTATACAAATGCCAGCATAATGAAAATATGGATCATCGTCTAATGAAGTATAATAAACTCTCATGGAAAAATATTTCACAATAACAAATATTGGTATTACAAAATTTCAATACAGTGAAGTAAAACCCTGTTTCCATGTGAAAAATTTTGTTCAGTTTAACAAAAGTTTTGTGAGTATAATATTATATAGAAATGTGTCAACTCTTTCTCAGCAAATCCTGTACCAGCAAAGCATGCACTATTTTAGAATAAAAAATTCCAATTTCTTAAAAATAGTTTTGTTACACATGCACTATTATATCACAGGCATACAAATCTCTATATGTACAGTAGTTTTAGTAAACTGTAAGGGGAATGATTTTTGATGACAGTCTTTGTTAGTAACAAAGCACATCATAAAAACCTTTTGACTTTCATAATTCACAGAATACACAACACAGCACACAATAAAATGATTAGTGATGATAATACTGTGCCGTATAAATATTAGATCATTCTGGCTAACACTGTAATAGTAGGATGAACAACTGATTTTATGCTCAAAAATATTATTACAAACATGTTGAGGCATTTACTAGACAAAAATGCATCGACCTTCAACCTTTGTAAAAGTGATAAATCTTATATTTTTAATTTGTTTCTACTCATTTTTATGATAACAAAAACAGTATATTCTTCACTCACACTAAATCCTGAAGAATATACTGTTTTTTCTTGGACTGTACCCATTTTTGTCTCTATTTATTTAGCTAGTCCATAATTAAATGGAATGTTGGATCCATCTTGAATCACACTTCTGATACCAGTCATGTTGTAATTAGTGATTACACCATAGGGGGTTCTTAATATAAGATGGATTTTCTTCACTGTTACAAGTACAACTGATAATTACTGTGAAAATACCTGACACAGTTCTGATTATATGGATATAAATGCTTTTTCATCTATGTTGTAATACACTGTTCTGTTTGTCACTTTAACACTAGGGTGGCTGCTTGCCTGAGCTTGTATTTATAGCACTGTTAACTCCTTTAAAGATTACCAGATGTCTACGGTTGTTTTCATCAGCCTTTACAATGTTTCTTTTCGGGTACTTCTTGAGTGATGTAGACAGCATTGTTTCCCACTGTCAGAAGATGAGCTAAAAACCTTCAAGAATGCAGCGTACAAAGCATACTGGAGTTTCTGTGGGTAGCTGAGCATGCCATCTCAGCCCACAAGTTTCCTACATTATAATATGAAGTGAAGAAAAAGCCATAGCAGGCTGAGTCTGTTGCAATATAACAAGTGTTTGTTTGCTTTCCACTATCATGTAAACATAGTCTGCCAGTGTAGTGTAGATGCTATTCATTGTTTTGAAAAATGATCCTGTTTTTCAAATTGAGTAAATTTACTTCAGGCAACACGGCATAGAAAATTATCACCAGTCATACTACTACCACCAACTTCACTACCAGATAATAACATATCATCTTCTTGATCATGGACATCATTACCACTACATAGTATTTGAGGTTTTCACGGCGGTGAGTCTGAAAATGGCTGTCTTCTGGTAGAAGATCATCGCCCTGATAATGGAGACAGCAAGGACCTCCGAAGCACTGGTAAACTTCTACCAGATTACATGGCGCAGCAACCCAGAAGCCATATTTTATTATCACCTCATTCACTGGTGTCTGACATTTCACTCTCATTAGAATCTCTAATTCTTCACTTTCTCATATGCCTGAAATATCAATGGCCTTCAAAAACCTTATTGCTACTTAAAACCAAAGCCGCGTAGAGAAATTCCAGCTCATCTGCACACTAGAATACTGTGAATCCCAGACACATATATACAATGCACCAACACCACAATGAAAAAGGACAGGGTGCCTGTTCAATGTTAGAGATAGTAAACCACGTCAAAAGAACCATAAGGTGGAGCATAAATCACTCTTCAATACTACAACCACCAAAGAAATCATATCAAATCAAGGGAAATAAATCAATTTTATATCCCATGAAATTAATTTCTGAAGAACAATAAGACACAAAATAACTCTCTCCTAGCAGCATGCCAGCTGTTTGTTTGAAGCACGCCTATTTGGAAGATGGTACTTGTTTAATACATAATGATGACTTTGTTATATACACTTTAGAAGACTATTTCTCTCCCTACAAAACAGTATAAAAATGACAATATCACCAAAATTCATTATAACATAAAACAATAACCATAAAACTGCACAATGTGAGTATACTTGACAATCTGTGGTATGCAATGCAAGTGGCCAGTGAACATATTTGTTCAGCAGTAAAATGTTAAAAAGCTTTAATCCAATACGGCAATTAAATATTGATAGGAGAATCCCATCTTTGTTATCCAGAGCCTTAATAAATATCCAGACTTTCTTTGGATGGACTGCGTGTGTAAATAAAATATATTATTTTAAAAAGGAATCTCCTTAAATAAAAGAAATAAAGCTGAGAACGACGTTACAAACTGCTAACAAAACCATCACTTTCCATTTAAATACAAAACAAAACCGTATTCTCACTTTGGAGCAAAGAATGTAGTGATACTTCTCATTTTTTTACCGCAATCAGTCACAGACAACTTCCTTGGGAGACGACCGCGCTTTCGTTTTGTTGGAAGTTCTGACGGGTTCTTGGGCAGTGTTGAAGTGGTCACTGCAGTTCTCACATGAACTGATCCACCATTCAGTTCCTTATGCAACTTTTCTGCTGCATGGAAATCAAGGTGCTCTGCATACTCGCTCAGGGGGACATCTTTTCTACACTGAGGGCAGGTCTCACAAACTACATTCTGATTGTTCTCTGCGTTACTCTCTTCACATATACTTGGTGTCACAGATGTGACAAGGTATGCATGTGATGTGTCTGTTTTGCAGTGACTCGCAGAACTGGTCTCGGCTTCATCTCCGTGATTCAACGGAACGTAACTCACAGTAGCTCGGTCAGTTTCAGCCTGTGTGTGACCTCCAACAAGCCAAGAGTCAGAAGTGTGAGTCATGTTAGTATCATCTGATGTCAAGTTGGCTGATACATGTTTACTACTTACATTAGAGTCATGCTTTGCCTTTTCAATTTGAGCTTGGACACGTTTTTGTAAAGGTGTCGGTAGTAAGGCCACGACATCATCATCAGCCTTGCTGATATCCGGGAATAGTTCCGTAAGACTTACCCACATTTCGGTGGTGTCGTCATCAACCTGATTTCCAACAAGAGAAGTAGATGCTCCTAAATTAAATTCTGCTCTTGTGGTTGTGGAAAGCAAGCTTGATTTCTCTTCCTTTGGTGTTTCCATGTCTGTAACTGGGCTTTCAAATAGATCATCATCACTGTCTGGATCAAGTACACTTTTAGAAATTGGCTGATCTATATTTGTTTCAGCACATGTAGCAATGCTGTGTTGCTTTAAATATTTCATAAAGAATGACTTACTTGTGGATGAAGCCTTACACATATCACTTACCACTTCACAACTGTTTTTTAGGTTTGCTAATGGTTTAATTTCTCCACATTCCTTAACTTGCATAATACAATGGTTGTCTGCACCATCAGTATTATCATCAACTACCTTCTTTAATTCTGTGACATTTTTACTGCCATCCTTGCTTGATTCCTTCTGTGTTGCTTTGAAGAAATCATGTATTGTTGAACTCTGTGTTGTACCTTCGTCCACAAACTTCCCCACTGACAAGCCCAGGAACACCAAAGGTGGATTCCTGTAAAAATATATCAAATGATTAATCAAATTATTCAATGACACTGTATCAATTAATAAGGTTATTTCTTTAACTCTTTTGCTGCCAGGCTTATTGCTACTGGTTATGCAAGAATTAACAAGCTGTTCCAAAGACACTGTATAACATATAAGAGATATCTGTATCCAAGACAAGCAAAAAGTGAAACATTATACATGGTGTTGTTATCTCTTGAGACACACACACACACATGACTTATAACAGGAGACTAACCTCCAACCATCACAATGGGTCAAGGCACAGAAAGGGTTACTGGCAAATGACATTTATGAATGGTGAGAAAGAAGGTGTAGATAGGCTGTAAGCTAAGATTTGAATCCGGTTCATCATGAATACAAGCCCCACTGAGTTTCATAAAAGCAGAAGTAATACAACCTGATCAAAAACTCAAATTCAAACACAAGAGACACCTGTTTTCTTAACCCAAAAAGATAGCTGAAATATCCTGTCCCAGTAAAAGCTGTCATGCTACACGCCATGTAAATCATTTGGGGGGAGTGGAGGTATAGCTCCTACTCATTCTTGACCTCGGCTCTAGATGGGGGTGAGTGGTCAGCATAACTGCCCTGACCGCACTTTACCCCCCAGGAAAGGACCCCAGTACCCATTGGATAGGAGGCTGGGTGGGCCCCAGAGACGGTCTGGACGCAGAGGCTAGAGGAAAAATCCTCTGTCCCAGTAATAACCAATTTTGTTTATTTGCATAAAGTGAATTTAAGACGGGCAATTTCTGTGTCTGTCCACCTGTTTTATCTTTGAAATTACTGACGGTTTTCAATAAAATTTTCTGTTAAGGGAATGGGAGTGGTTGAGTGTGTACACTGAAAGGATAATTTAATTTTTATCCACACCAGTGAAACATAATCCCTAATGTGATGTCAAACATCATCACCTCTCTCAAGAATGGTTTTTATGATAAAAAACCTGCATATGACAAAAAAACAGATCTAACATCTACAAATTTTAACTGAAATACTATAAAATACAGTGAATGCTTAACAAAACATAAGGGATTACATCTGACTACACAAAATGATGTCTAGTATATTAGATTTGTAACAAAAAATATGAGTTTTCAATAAATGAACAATGTAGCTAATGGAATAGGAAAAAACTACAAAGCACATGGAAAATATTGTAATTCATTTTCCACTGTTTTCTTAAATCTATCCTCAATTTCATGGTTAATATACAATTTTACATTCTCAATATCAGATGCAATTAAATTTTCTCAGGTGATCAGTCAGAATGATACAGAATGAAACTCCATTACAGAGATCATTCTCTGGACAGGATTTAAACCCATGCCTCACACAGCAGCTGCATGTGAACCATACTTACCACACATCAGGTCCACCCACAGAGCCAGTGTTGCTTTTCTTAACCAGTTCAAAGGCATCGGCCTGTATCCTCTGGGGATCATACGAAGTAAGTGGGCCAGAACGTGAGCTGGATGTGAAGTCTGAATTGATGTCTTGGTGGTACGACACAGTCAAGAGTTTGGCTCGTCTCTTGTTCTGCACAGCCAATCAACATGTAAGCCACAATGTACAACGTCATTCAGCTTCATAGTAAGTGCATTGGTTACACTACAACCACTGGACCATAACAGAATTTAAAAAGGTTTACTGACAATTTAGTATCTCTTAACAAGAGGTAAAAGGTAAAGATAATGCTGCTGTCTGCCAAAATGGTGGGCAACAGAGGTAGACAAAGGACACAGAGACTAAGCGCCACGTTGTAACAGTAAACACAAGATAGATCCGAGCTTGAGCCACGTCATGGCAAAAGAGGAAGAGAGAATTGAAATGGCAGAGGGGATCAACATGGCGAAGAGTCTGCCTTAGGATGTACAGTATAAATGAAAACATTTTTTTCCGCTTTCAATTTTGACACAATCAGACTTTGGTACATTGACTTTTACACTACACTATTATCGTGAACCAAAAGAACTATAAAACACTAGAAATACATGCACATGCCTCAACCCACACATGCTACTTCTACAGTCTAAATGTAATAATTTCACATCTGATAGCACAAGGAAGGATTTGGTTATAGTATCTCCATACACACTTGTCTTATTACCAACTCAGAAACAAAGGTATACACGACAGAAAACTCTAGGTAAAATGAAGAAAACTACATTGTCAGTGGACAACAATTATCACAGCCAAACATAAATATTCTTTGCAGTCACCTAGTTTCTACTTTCAATTCCCCTAAAAATAACCCCCATAGAAAGTTGCATACTTTTCACACATCATCATATTAGTTCTGAATACCCTACAGCGAATGCTAATTAATGACTCTACCTTTTAAATTTGCACAGCCATCATGTTATTCTTGCACGAAAAAAGGGCAGAATGCTGCTCACACATAGCATCACCTATTGTCCATAGTACTATTAACAGTAATCTAATTAGGCAAACACAGATACAGAAGCAAAGTACAAAAAATCACTAGTCATATTCACCTCTATTAGATCCTTAGCCAAGCGTTCTGCAACTTCAGCAGACAACTCAGACAACCAAAACTGCACCTGCAGACATAAATCAGATACACTTAAGTTCTTTTATTTTTTAAATAAAAAAAGTGATCTACTCCAGGAGCACATCAAGTTATAATTTCATCTGAAATAAAACACTAATGGAAACCACTATAACTGGGGCAATGGTACCAATTCAAGGATAATAAGATGCACACTTACAACATCGACAAGTACCCAGTAGGCTTGTTTGGAACTTTAAAACTACATATATGAAGCAATGTTCTCAACTTATTTAGAAATCAAAGTATCTTCACAAATCTGCCTCTTTAATAAAGCAATGGTGTCAACACTGAAACAAAGGTTGAATTTTTAGGCCATTACTGACACTGTAACCAGTGAAAACTACAGATTATATGAAAAAATAGCAGAAGACTATTTCTAAATTCTGATAAAAAGTGGAGGCCTGGTATCTTTCTGGAGCTCAAAGATAAAATCCTGTATCCAAATTTGGAACATTATAAGACTGGGTCCATAGCATATCCAAAATTTGTAATAGTATTTGTAATATGTGCGTCCCGCACCGTAGCCGCGCAGTCTGAGGCATCATTCATCGGACTGGTGACACGGAATTCGCGCTGGTTCGAGTCTCGGGGGAGAAGAAATTTTCTCATGAGCTTTCGACCAGTGTATGGGACCGGTGCCAACCCAGCATCGTGAGGAAATTGGGGAGCTACAATGGGTAGCGTAATCTATAGTAAACTCCATGTTTCCAATGCTCTTCTGTTCTGCTGTCAGTTCCGAGATATGATGTGCGACATTTCGTACTTCATTGTTATTTGTACCAAATGCCTCAAAGTATGGTCTACAATGATCTTTCTGTTCTATGCTCACCTAGGCAAGAGCACAGAATCTATTTTGGGGGTGGCAGCAACCACAGGTAGATTCTGCTACTCCCAACCATGAACATGAGATCATTTTGAGAATGATCATTCACAAAGGGGACCTACAGCAGAGCCATAATGGGTGCCTGGTAGTTGTAAGACTTAGTAACGCAGGAAACAGTCATAGTTGACTGAATACATATTTAGAGTTCTGGAAATAAAGTTTTCTGATAGAAATCGACTGGAAAAAATTACTATTTTGAACTGTAACCATATATCTCTGTACTGTGTTTATCTGTAACAACAAATTATTACTGTGCTTTAAAATGGCAGGTATTTTAACTTTTTTGTGTCAAATAAGACTCAAGATTGGCTGATCCACTAAGTAACAAATAATAAGGTGTTTTGTGGTGAGATATCAGGTTCTCACAGCAGTGAGTATTAAGATGACTACCATCTTCTGGGATGTTGAACTGTATAGTCTGGTAAAAGTTTATGCCTCCATCACTGTGGCAATACATACCAAACTACACAGCCCAACATACCAGAAGACAATAATCTTCAGGGTGTTTCAGCAACTAACAATTACTCTGCTACTCAAAATATTGCCTGTTTCTTTTTAACCAAAACTTTGTCCATGTTGTCAAAGAACCTAATCCCAAGAATGCTCAATCCTTTTAAAATCATTACAACCTCCATCTCCTAAGATCCATTTTAATTTTATTCTCATATTTACACTGAGATCTCTCAAGTGACTAGCAGATAAAATTCTTGGGCATGTTTATATCACTTACGTAACAGACAAATGGACTGTCAGTGGAATGTGAGTAATTTTAGGTTCATTAACAATGCATTTTTAATCATTTTATATCAACAAATGTTATCATGTTTGTAAATTATGATATGGAAAGGAAAGAGGCAGCCAAAGCCAATTTTTGGTACTGTCCCAGCAGTTGCTTGGAGGGACTGAAGAAAACCACTGAATGGAATGTCTGAACTGCAATGTGTTGAACATACGTCTGTCTTGGTGGTCAGTGCCTGTCTCCCAGGGAACTTCTTGCAGCAGCCAACTGACTTAGACACAAGCCTCTTCGTCACAGGATCACTGTCAATGCCTCTTGCTATGTTGTAGAGCCATGTTCTGGAATATGAATAGAGCCCAATTCTGAAAGGTTCTGACAATGATGTAATACAATCCGGATTGTTGGGTTTCTGGACTTTGTCCATCACCTGGTGTTATAAAACACAACGTTTCAAGAAAAGGGTCTGTCCTCATCTACAAACGGTAAAGGAGGGACCTACTCTGTGGGATTAGCTCATTCTAATGGACCCCACAGAGAAGGAGCCCCTTTCACTACACATGAAGATAAGGACAGATCCATTTCTCAAAACACTGTGTTTTATAACACCAGGCGATGGACAAGACACAAAAACACAACAATCCAGAATTAATATAAATGTTCATCAGTCAATACAATGGCTGTCTTATACTGGGTGGAAATCCCAATAACATTAGAAAGGTGGAATGGCTGTAGTGTGTGGATAAATGAACACTGCACCACGTTTTACAAGTTCAACAGACACCCACCAAAATGCAGATACAAGAGAACACACTGAGAAATGTTACATGCTACATGCAGTCTACAGAGTGATTCAAAAGGTTAGGGCCAAACTGAAGGAGTGTGTAGAGGGACTCAGAGAGAACAACTTTCGAATAGGAATCCATGTCCTCCAAAGTTATCCTGAGTCAGTCGAGGCCATTGAATGTAGGGAAGTCTGATAACATACCGCTGAAATAATCGTACTTTGCTATTCTCCTACTAGCTCGATTTTGAATCACACGTATTCCGTCAGATTCTACAGAGGCCCCTGGCCTGTTTACATTGTGTTTGTGAGTTGATAGTGACTGGTGTATTGCCGCTTTTGTAGTCTCATGTTGGTTAGTTGTGAGCGCAGAGGTTCCTGGGTTGTTTGTGATGGCGACTTGATAGTGACTGGTGTCTTGCTGCTTTCATAATCTTTTAACATTCACTGCTACGTCAAATGGAATGATACACTCTTGCAGAGCTCAGGGGCAAGCACATATGGAGGACACCACTTTGAACACCTGTTGTAAATCTGGTTTGTAAGATTGCTAATGTAATCCTTGTACATTAATAAAAAAACAAAATTAAGCTAGTAGGAGAATAGCAAAGTACGATTATTTCAGCGGTATGTTATCAGACTTCCCTACCTTCAATGGCCTCGTCTGACTCAGGATAACTTCGGAGGACATGGATTCCCATTCGAAAGTTGTTCTCTCTGAGTCCCTCTATATGCTCCTTCAGTTTGGCCCTAACCTTTTGAATCACCCTGTAGACTGCATGTAGCATGTAACATTTCTCAGTGTGTTCTCTTGTAATCACATTTTGGTGGGTGTCTGTTGAACTTGTAAAACGTGGTGCAGTGTTCATTTATCCACACACTACACATTCATTGCAACAACCCAGAAGACAACAATCTTCAGACTCACTGCCGTGAAAACCTCAAATCCTTTCATAACTTTGATTCTATAAAGAAAGCACTCAAGGAACACCAGTTCCTGTCAGATGTTTAATTGCAGCATGCTGTATATGATTATGGAACATAAGAGTAACTCTGACAGTTACATTAGTGAAGAGGATGATATTTCTGTTGATAAACCGTTCATGAAAGAAGTAAATATTACAGACTCGGATTCAGACAGATCTATTTGAATATAGCAAAATGAACAATGACTGTATGTGAAAACTTCAGGTCAACTATACATCATAAAACATCTAAGCACAGCTCAAAATAACTTGGGACAATGATAAAGTTGTTTATACAGAGATATACTTGTGTTATAAAGATTTCTGGAAAAATTATTTGCTTTGATTACTTTATTTATGTTCATATATAACAAAACTGAACTAGAACATGTTTTCTCATAGCACGACATTCATAAAGAGTAGCAAGGCTAGTGACACTATGTATATATGAAGCTTCACATATTATACAAGGTGAGTCAGAAGTATGTTTACAAACTTTGTGTGCGTGTTCCAGGATCAAAAATAAGAAAAAATGTTCCTATGAACATGGGGTCGTAAATGTTTCATTTTTGAAATAATAGCCAAAAAAAGTTTCAATGAATTGTCTTTATATCAAAGTGAATCCAGCTTCCAGCAAAGATTTTAAATTAACGTTTGGGCAGGAATTGTTGGCGACATGCTTATTGGTCCACACATGCTTCCATTGCGTCTAAGAGGAACTTATATCAGTGACTCTTAAGAAGACACTTGCCATGTCTCCTTGAAGATGTACCACTGAAAACAAGACAAATATGGTTTATGCACAACGGAGCCCCAGCACACTTCTCCCATCGCGTCAGATATCATCTCAATGAACAGTACCCTCAGCGATGGATTGGGCGTGGTGGCCCAGTAGCATGGCCACCGATGTCACCGGACCTGACTCCAATGGACTTTTATCTGTGGGGTCACTTGAAGTCCGTCGTTTATGCATCACCCATAAACAATGAAGACGACCTATGGGGACGTGTGCAGAATGCATGCAAGATGATTCGAGGAAACCCTGGAGTGTGCAAACGAATCCGTCAGTCTTGTGTACGTCGTACTCGGGCATGTGTGAAGAGTGGAGGAACATCCTTTGAGCATATGTTATAAAGAAACATCCCTGTCCTTATACTTGGCAATAAAGGCATACATTAAAATTTATTTTTTGACTATTATTTCGAAAGAGAAGCAATTGAGACCACATGTTCATAACAATATTTTTTTCTTATTTTTGATCCAGGAACATGCACACGAAGTTTGTAAACATACTTCTGACTAACCCTATATAAATGTTATGAAGCAGTTCAAAACAATTAAAGATAAAGTTTTTTTGGAGTATAAATAAATACAAAGCATACAATTTGAAACAAGACATAAACAAGATCTGATGGTATGAACATTAAAAGAGATTATGGTCACATTAAGAATACAGTGGTTCACAGTGTTATGCAGGGATGACTACAGAATTCAGTTCACAAAACATATGAAGAAACTGAATAAACCATTAAAGAGAACAAGGACCAGGTGTAGAGATACAGTGAGGAAGCATACACAAAAATGAGTAGGGA